>ML799291.1:183188-210119 GCA_009831015.1 Picea engelmannii
ATCTAATGGCAGGGAGGATGCAAAGGAGTTCTTTAAGAAACTTTCCCTTTGTCATGATGAAGGAAAGTTTGAGAAAGTGTGATGTGTAGCACATAAAGAAACTTCGATGCAATGAAATATGTCGTGACAAAGGAAAGTTTTGAGCGATGTGATGTGTCATGGCCAAAGGCATTTTAGGTGCATTACACATTGTTTCATAGCCAAATAAAGTTTAAGTGCGATATGTTGCAAGCAAGAAAATTTTTGGAAGATGAGAAAATATAGTTTTAGACAAATTTGAAAAAAGTTCCATGGATAATATTGCCTCTTAAGCAGGGGGGATTAATGCACCTCTTTAGGACCCTAGTCGATTCTAAGGGAAAGAACCAAAGAAAATTTCATGAGAGGCTTGAAAGTAAAGAAAATCAATACACAACAAAGTTCATGAAGGCCTGGAAATCTAAAAGAGGAGGGGACCTACGCTATTTTCACTTCATCAGATACTAAAAGTTAAAAGAGTATAGGGGGTTTGTTCCTATCTCAAAAAAACATTAAAATGATATTTTTAGATGCATGTGATCGCTAAATACTAGGCATGGATAAAATATTAATACTTATCTGACATTGCATTTTTCATTGCAAAGGGTGAGCTCAAGTTACCAAATTATTTCAATAATCTTAGCATTACATTTACTTAACAAACCGTGGCTTTATTTTTATTTTTCACTCTAGAATGGACAAATAGTTATCAACCTCATTTTTCTGTACAGTCACATTATATGTCATATAGTTACGAACCTTCTTTTTTGTCTATAGTCACATTATATGTCACTTGCATATTCATCCTCCTCATACAGAAACCAATTCCTTCCACTTCTTTGTGATGCATGGGTGTTGCTAATAATTGTTTTCACATTTTGCACATGTTCTTCTCCTATATCAATTTCATCAAAACTAAACTTCTCATGGAATGGAAGTGCTTGTGGATTTCTCAAAGAAATGCAAAATGCAGACACAAAAAACATAAAATGAAATAAACTTTAATTAATTATGCAATCTATTTTGTTTTTAAAAACCTATCATCTAGGATTCATGGATTTCATATAACCACTTCTAAGAGTGCAAGAATATTTGTGTTCATATGATCACAATGTTCTTAGTTTACCTGACCAAATTTAAAAATAAAACATTTTTACCTTATAAAAACGTACATATATTTTCCATGGAGTGTATATTGAATGTTGTGATTTAACCCTTCCGTTGTTATCGTTGTTCGGTAAATTAATTGCCTATGAAAACAATCAAATTACAAACCATTAATTGTCAATCTAAGGTGCGTCTGTTTATTCAAAGTTATGATGAAAAGTATATGGAGGGTACAATTTCCCTTCTAACATGCATTGTAGTAATGCAAATCAAACCACTCTAAACATGGAAGGAAATCCACACAACATGCAGAAAAGAATAACACACTTCGGGAAAGTAAATCATACCACACAACAAGCGTTGAATAGTGAAGCAATCTACTCTATTTTACACACTCCATGACATATCTGGAGGGTCTATCTATCTATCGGAAATAGATTGGAAAAAAGGTAAATCTTAACTTGCAAGAAAGAAAGCACACCACTCTTGCAGAAATGAAAGCACATTGACATGAAAGTGAATCACTTGAGAAAGTGGTGGGATGCTCAGCTCCCTGCTCTCAACCACCTGCGGGGATTGGCTAGAAGAACACAACACACAAGGAGATCTAATCTAAATCACTCTTGCAAGATTGAAGAAAGTAAATTTCATCTATTTGATAAAAAGGAAATTGTTGAAAAAGAAATGTTCACACACGTGCATAAATAAATAAATAAATTGAACTGGAATATTTATTCCCTGATCTCCATGCAGTGATAAAACAAAGTGTTTCCACTAATATACAACATAAACAAATTAATTGAAACTCATACTATTCTCAAAGGAAATGATAGAATTGAAAATGTTGCAATTACACATACTATGAAATCTCAAAGCTATAATCTACATTAACACAAGATCTCAAAGAAATGTGATTTATTCCATCATAGTTTGGATAGTTGCTACAGGAATCCCCCCGCCCCAAGAATGAATAAGATACTCTCTTTTATACATGACTTTGTATAAAAACTAAAATAAAAAACAATAAATGCAGATCCACAAGTTTATCTTATGGTTACAACAATTTACTTATAAGTAGAAACTAAAAATCAACTAGTAAATAATGACAAGATCTTTGCTAATAATCCAAAACTAATTAAACTAATATCATCAATGGTTCCAATATTCTCTTCTCATCTAAGATGATTGTTGTTGATCCAAATCCATGGTAGATATTGATGGTTGAATATGGATTTTCTTGGATTACAAAACCGCCCCGCGGAGTAACAACAACTGCGACATCAGAAGTAACAACAAATAGTAAAATGTCGATTTCTCAAAAAAGTATGATCTGAGTTTTTGGGATATTTTGAGGATACGCTTATATTGACTTAATAATGACTCATATGAAAAATCTCAAGTAGCCACTTCGTATATATTTAGTTATAAGCATTGCAACAAGTGGCTTGGAGTAACAACATGAGTAACAACAAGTGGCAATTGATTATGATTCTGCAGCAACAAACTAAACCACCTTTTCAAAGATAAGTGCATAATATGTTACCTCTCTAATATTTAACCATAATTCATGTGAAATAGAAAATAAATGTAATGGAAAACACCTTGGTTCTAAATCTCACATATAAGCATGAAAAATAATTAATAAGATTTAATACAAAGTTATGGGTAAAAAACGAGGGATTGAAAGTAGGGAAAAGATGATGTAAAAGCATGAATATTCCATGGCCCGACATCTCCCCCAAACTGAATATGTTGGATGTTCTCATGCAACCCACAACCAAGTTGTAAGGACTTCCATTTTTTCAATGCACTTGTTAGTTATATTGAAATATTTGCTTGTTATTTTTCCACTCTCATGAACCTTCCTACAGGCTTCCATAAATGCTTTTACTGGAAGAATGTTAATGAATTTTACCTTTTGTGCTTGATCATTTCCCCCATGTCCGCAACAGGTTCTTGTGGAGCAACTTTTGAATTCATTGTTGGTTCTTGTGTAACAACGTGAATTTTTTTTTCTTCTGAGGGCCAACATTGGTTATTGTGTAGTAGTGTTGGTGTCATTCTCTTCCATATCCAACGTTGGTTCTTGTGTGGAAGTGCTTATGTTGTCTTGGGGATTTGTTGCTTCTGTTGTGGTGCATGTTTCAAAAGTATCCTTCAAGTGATCCTCACCAATTCTGATGGAGTTGTAGTAGATGAGTTACAATATATGAGTTTCAACAAATGAGTTGTAGGAGTAACAACAAACTTTTTAGCCATTTTCCCATAAACTACAAACTGGGTTTATGTGAATTTTGCAATCATATTTTCACTATTTTATTACTTCTCCTCACCAAAAATTGGATATGCCCACATCACAAATCTCGAGATATGAGAAAAATGGTTGAAGGTGACAGTGCTCGATTTAGGGATTTTTGTGAACTAGGTTTACTTGAAATTTTGTGGGTTTCTTCATCCTACCATAATGTTTCTCTCCTCCAAATTTCGTGAATACCTAGCTCACGGTTTGCAAAATACCTCACTTCAATTTCTATACTTTAAAAAAACGTAAATGAGTAAAAAAAATCATAAGCTTGAGTGTAAAGATGTTATGAATGCTCAATTATGTTTGTTTAAACTTCCATAGAACTAATCTCTTTTGAATCATATGAAAAAACCATCCATAATTTGGATCCGTGGTTTAAAATTATGGCAAACAATAGTTTTGACAATGATACCTATGATGCCTCGTATCATAAGCAACTCAAATGTCAACCAAGCAACTTCGATATATCCAAGGGTGCCAAAATATGAGTTCATATTTCATTTCTCTCTTCACAAACACCATATTCTTTCCATATTCATTCTGAGGGATACCAAGTTGTGTGGGACATGACTTAAAACATTAAGCAAATATCAACAAAGTAAATATGCCCAAGGAAGCACATTCTCCCACAACAAATTAACGAAGGATGGTTGGTTGTAGACTCCACAAAGAATGGAAACAAACACTGCCCCAAGCTGAAGATTTACCTGCCCTCGGGTAAAAGAAGAGATCTCCATAGTGTTGTATCTTGACAGATCATGTGATGACTATGGTGACATCTTCTTGATCATGAGTGTGATGCTATCAAGGATGACTATAATGTTGATTGATGAGATATTGGATGGTTGTAGGTGAGTGCCCAAAATGTTTTGAAAAACAATGGCAATGTTGAAACCAATCTTATAATGTGGACAGACAATAGTTTGCAAGTAAATGGAAAAAGCCATGGAAGAGCCTCTCAAACCAAAATTGGTAATAGTTTCAAAAGACCCTCTCAGTCATTGCCATAGTATAATTTGAAAATATTAATGATGATATAAAGCACCAACAACCCATTTGCAACAAGCATAAAACCCATAAAAAACTAACAATGAGAAGCTCAAAACATCGAGCAATGCTAAAATAGGTAGCCATCAAATCCACATGAAAATGTGCAATAAACTTCTTTGTGTCAAATAAACAAAACCTGCCTATATGTGAAGCAAGTGCCCATGTAGGTGATGCCAAATGTACAAATCATGATAAATGGCCATGTGTAAATAAGTTGTTGCCATCAAACTTGTTATGCTACTACCCAAAATATGATGAAGATAATGTTGATCCATGTGGCCTCCAATAAATCTCAGCAACAACAACTTTTGAAAATGTGAACCAACATATATGTTAGTGAACCATATAAATGAACCCCATACCTCTGCTTCTTTACCCTATTGTATGATGACATATTCTTATATAGAAATAGCTTCTATAGCAACTTCTCCTGCTATAGGTTCTTCTTGGGAAACACATTCCTTTCTTCCAACAGTTCCATGGGCTTGTTCAGGTTAGTCGTTGCTTTGTCTGTTGTGGGTTCTTGTGGAGCAACAATAGGGTAGCTCATAATCCTTCTCATGCATGGATATTGGAGTGGAGTTGAACAAGAATAATGAGGGAATGTTATGGTATGTAAAGGTGATGGTGTCCCCCCCAAACTAAGGATATTTCCAACCCCCGAGAAATGGAAAAAGATGAGGAAGTAGGACAAAGATCTAAGTGATTTTCCAAATGTAAATCCATGGAATCCAATGAATCATGATTAAATAACTGAGAAATAAGCATACCTGCACCTACCTATGAAGTACATAATGCTTGTAGCATCATCCTAATCTGATATGGTCCACAATGATGTAGAAACTTTTCAAGGAAGAGCAGTGTGGAGCTTGGAACATGTAGCAAAATGTAGATATGGAACAAACTTTTGATGTAGTAATGAATCTTGGAAATCTTTATTCAGCTTGGAGATCATTATTCATAAAGCAACACGTGTATGATATCCTTAGGATGGAGCATGAAACTTGGGGATCTTTATTCAGAGAGCAACTGGAACTTGAAAATGAACTTTTATTTCTTATTTGCAAACCTTGTCTGCCAGAAAGTTGGTTTTCAAACAAGATCTGTCTACGAGTGCCAAGAGCGTTTTCACAATCATAAATTTCAATTCCCAAGGAATGCCCGCCAACAAGCTGGTTTTCAAGCATTCCAAGGTCTGATCGCGCCTGAGGCAGATTTTCACCATCAAGTTTATTAAGGAAGGGAATGGGATAATAGGTTGACTCAACATTGTAAGTGATCCAAGTCACTTTATTGCATGGGTTAGGGATGGGTGAAGCAACACACAAGATGTGATGATGTTGAAGTTGTAGCTTGATAGTAGTGGAAATTTTTAATTTTCAAGGGAAACCACATAAATGATATTCAATCTACAATTATTCCAAACCGGGAAGGAGGGAATGCATAGTCATACCATGGTACTGATGAATGAGCACAATAAATACTAGGTCTTGTGAAAGGCTTCATTTACAGCACAGATGTGGGCAATGTGGTGATGGATCTTGATTTTATCCTTCTCTTTATCTTCAAATCAATTCTCCATTTGTCTTGTTCTTCAATCCATCTGCAAATTTGATGAAAAATTCGGAGCAACTATGCAGCGATGAGGCGAGAGTAGCAATATTATGTATTAGTACTATAACAACAACATGTAGCTACATGTAGTGTCATTGTAATAACATCATGTAGAAACATTGTAACAACATCATGTAGCAACATTTAACGGCACTGTAACAACATCGATAGGCTTAGAAATCGATATGAAGGATGTCTGGAGAGTATGCCCCTTTTTGTATGAAATTTTGTCTTCAAGAATCGCTTGTGCATGAATCATCTCCCTTAGTCTTCCCAGAACCTGCAAAAAACATTGGCACTTACCTACAATAATATGTGAGATCATGGAGGAAGAGAGGTGATCGGTCTCTCTTCATCCAAGAAATACGAAAAAAAAAAGGACGAATAGTTCTCATAAAACAAATATGAGAAAAACAAAATTCACTTTTTTAACCGTTGAGGAGTGTTGGCCGACTAGACTACCCAATGGTATCTTGCTGATAAAATATCCGTTCAAGGCCTGATCAGAGTAATTCCAAAGCCAAATGAAGTTAAATTCATAGGGCTATCTCCAGTAGAAATAGGTTTTAATAATTCCATAATATGCTATGCCAAATCTGCTTAAGAACAACATGAAATATAGAGCAGTTTTCAAATTCCTGCCTAAACCAATAGTTACTATTTTCAATATAATGTGTTTGTTTGATGACAGATCAACCTGATTCCAATTGGATATGAAATATGACTCATGTGTGTATCCCCAATAGAAACAGGTTTTGAAGACAATAAGGATTTATGGGTCAAATATTCTAGTGAACAACTTGAAACAAAGTTTCGGGGCTACGGATTTAAGACACACAGTTAGTATTTTAGGTATAACTTCTCATACAATGTCGAAATGAAGTGATTCCACTTGCATTATAAAATAGATTCAGAAGAGAATATATACTAGGAACAACTTTGAAAGATATATCCATTTAGGCATGCAAAAATCGACTATATTATTAAGGATATTTCTGATATAAACAAGTTTTAAAAATGTGCCCATATGGCCCCCCAAAATAGGATTGTCCCAACTTTGTTTTTTAATGAAGTCAATGTAACAAAGTGTTATAAGAGTTTAATCAAAAAGATATTTATCCCAAATGATGATCTGAGTATGTACAATTTTTCTTCTAAATGTATTTCTTTATGTAGGACACCTCCACACCAAAAATTGCAATCTCCCAGATTCTAGATTGTGCATTATGCAATATCTGTAACGAATGTAAAGACTATACCCAAAATTGGCAGTAAAATACGAATTAATCGTGAAAACTAAAAATATTGCAATGGGACCATGATGTAATCATCATGGGAGCTCAAAAGAGGACACAAAGTGTCCCATTATTTAAAATATAAGATAATTAGAGATTGACACAACCACCTTGTGAATTGAAGAGAGTCCAGAGGGTGTCGCATTATCCATGAAATAAATTCCACATTTTATTCATGAAATTGGGATTATTGTATGATGAGGGATTTGAAAATTAGAATGATAAATGCAAGCATCATCGAATCATTCACCAATATGCATAAGATTAAAGGCATTGAGTGTGGGTAGAGGCAATCAATGATAAAGAATCGAGGGTTGTAAAGGATTCTTAAAAAATGAAAAAGGAGCATGGTTTTAATAAATAAGAGAAAAAAAACGATAAAAAAAAGTAGAGGAGTATTGAAAAGAGGAAAGGGGAGTAGTAGGTAATGAAGGGAAAGAAAATGGAAAAGAAAGGAATAATGAAGAAGCAAGTAAAGGTAAAATTTAAGAGGCAAGAATAGAGAAAGGAATTTCCAAAGTAAGGGGGTAGAAAGAAGAGGAGAGGATGGAAAGTTGGAAAGATGGAAGCAAGGAGAGAAATGAAGCAAAAGAAAATATATGGATAATAAAAAGCTTTAAAAACCCAAGATGTCATATAAAATATAATGAAAATTGACCACAAACCTTGATAATTAATCTAGACTCAAGCTTGAAGGCTTCGACATTCCCTTGACTCCTTCTTCCAGTAGAATCTCCTTTCACCAATGCTCCCTTCCCCCTTCCAGACTTCCTGCAAAAGAGAGATTAATACCATGGGTGGTTCTTACTACACCGCAAAAGAACCTTCTCGTGCAACCTACATGCTCTAAATTAGATGTAGCTAAAACCAATGCTAGATGTACTTTCGTGCTTTCCAAAACTTCCCTAGAAATGATGACAAAATGTTGGGTAAATTAATTTCATATGAAAACAATCATATTCCAAACCATTAATTGCCAATCCAGGGTGCGTCTGTTTATTTCAAAGTTATGATGCAAATTCTATGCAGGCTACAATTTCCTTTCTAACATTGATTCTATAACATGCGTTGCAGTAATCTAAATCAAACCACTCTAAACATGGAAGGAAATCCACACAGCACGCAGAAAAGAATAACACACTTCAGGAAAGTAAATCACACCACACAACAAGTGTTGATCAATGAATCAATCTAATCTATTTTACACACTCTGTGACATATCGGGAGGGTCGATTTATCTATTGGAAATAGATTGGAAAAAAAGTAAATCTTAACTTGTAGGAAAGAAAGCACACCACTCTTGCATAAATGAAAGCACAATGACATGAATTAAATCACTCGAGAAATTGGTGGGCTGCTTAGCTCCATGTTGTCAACCACCTGGGAGGATCGATAAGTGATGGATTATGCCAGTCCCCTGCTCTCAACCACCTACAGGTATTGGATAGAAGGACACAACACACAAGGAGATCTAATCTAAATCACTCCTGCAGGATTGAAGAAAGTTAATTTCGTCTATCTAACTGAAAGGAAATTGCTGGAAAATAAATGTTCACACACTTGCATAAATGAATAAATTGAACTAAAATATTTATTCCCTGATCGCCATGCAGTCATAAAACAAAGTGTTGCCACTAATCTACAACATAAACAAATTAATTTAAACTCATACTATGCTCAAAGGAAATGACAAAATTGAAAATGCAACAATTATACATACTATGAAATCTCAAAGCTATAATTTACATTAACACAAGATCTCAAAGAAATATGATTTATTCCATCACAGTCTAGACAGTTGCTCAAGGAGTCCCCCCCAAGAATGAAGAAGGCTCTCTCTTTTATACAAGAGTTTTTCTAAAAACTAAAATAAAAAACAATAAATGCAGATCCACAAGTTTCTCTTGTGGTTACAACACTTTACTAATAAGTAGAAACTAAAAATCAACTAGTAAAAAATTACAAGATCTTTGCTAATCATCCAAAACTAATCAAACTAATCTCATCAATGGTTCCAAGATTCTCTTCTCATCTAAGATCATTTTTGTTGATCCTAATCCATGATAGATCTTGATGGTTGAAGATGGATTTTCGTGGATTACAAAACTATCCCGCAGAGTAACAAAAGAAGTGACATCAGAAGTAATAACAAATAGTAAAATGTTGATTTCTCAAAAGTACAATCTAGGTTTTTGAGATATTTTGAGGATAGATTTATACTAACTTAATAATGCCTCATATGAAAAATATCAAGTACCCACTTGCTAGATATTTAGTTATAAGCATTACAACAAGTGGATTAGAGTAACAAGTGACAATTGATTCTGCAACAACAAACTAAACCACCTTTTCAAAGATAAATGCACAATATGTTACTGTTGAGACCATTTTGTGCTTCCATGCTTTCCTTTCACATTATATTTTCCCTACTTCTTTACTCCATTTCTTTTCCCTCTTCTACACCTCCCCTTATTCCCTTTTTCTTTTACCCCTTTTTTTCTCCCTTTCTGGTTACTATACTTAGACATATTTCAGTTTCGCGGGTTCACGGGTTCATTTCCACCCACTTACTTATTTCATAAGTTTGTTTTAACACTTAGTCATATTTCAGTTTCACGGATTCAAACTTTCACCTTCCATTTTCCGTGACCTTCACTTTGCACCCCAAGTTCCGTGATCTACATTTCGACCATCAGCCTTGTCGCGGGTGTTGGGCTCCAAAGTATTTCATTCTTCTTGCATGCGAGTTCGACCGACCGTTCCTCTACACTTAGTATATTTTTGATCATCTATACAACCATGGGTTGGCGGGTTCACGAAAATCCTACATTCGAATTCTCTCTCGCTCGTCCCCCCCTTTTATTTCTTTTTTCAATACGCAATAAGTATTGTTTAATGCTAACAACTATTGTGCAGGCCTCGAAAAGATCGTCATTAATGGCGAAAGGCTCAAGGAATTACTCATTAAATCTCATTAAATCTTCATTTGCCAAGGGATTAAAATATCATTATCTTTAAAAAAGATTTATTTGAGATTATTATCCAGCTGAAGAAATAGTTCGGTCAACCTATGGCAGCATCAACTAGGCAACAGTTTTGTGATGACACTCTGGATATCTTTGGTTGTGAAGACCAAAACTTCCAATGGTCAAGAGCATATTTGTATTATACCTCTCCTCCTGCACATAAAGATGTAATTTGGACATCTAGAATCGCTCGCGTTGGGTGTGTTCCTAAGGTTTTTTACTATAAGGACATCGTTGCATGGTGTGCGAACAAGTACGTACCATATCAAAGAATTATACAACTCCGGGATCATTCTCTGATTTCTCTTTCAACTCAAGTTTTTCGCAAGATGTTAAAGTTGCTAGAGTCGACTCTTACTTTCAAAGGTGAAGATTGCAAAGAATTCTTGAAGAAATATAACAATGGGCTTGACCTCCTGCCGTAATATTTGGAGAATCGTGCATTTGTCCCAACATACATAACCAGAATCTAGGTTGAGTCTTTAAAAAATCCCTATCAATAAATTGCATGGTTATTTACCAGGTTGACATGTCAGGAAAACATTGCTTCTATCTCTCACATGATTTTAAAGATATTGTATTTTACAATACAAGAACATGCCATTTTTTATTGGGGAAAACTCATTTCTATCGAAATCTCATCCTAGTTATTACACTATAAAAGGACAAAAAAATATTTATAGCCTCTTATTTGATATTTATTATTGTGTATTGTTTATAGCCCAAACTTAACCATCGGTAAGAGGGTGAATTGTGAAACAACTTTAGTTACTTTTTGGTATAAGATATTATGGATACACAAGACCCCTCTATTTTTCTATGAAGTTTATAATAATTTTGTTTCTGTCTTCAAAAAGATTTTGTTGGGCAAAAACAATCTAAGGATATATGATCAAGCTACCAGATTTTTAGAGAAAAAGGGGACAATAGAGAAAATGGAGAATCATTGTATCATAAGGATATTTTGCTCAAAAGAGAATCCTTCTTTTCTCGCGTATCGTGTATCTGATAAACTATTTATTATAGAGGTGGCAAGGAAATATAACTTCTGGTTACATTTTTTCCATGAAAAAAGGAAAAAGAAGTTTATTCCCCTACCATGGAATATTGGAGAGTTCATGTTCAGAAATATAAATAAAATTGACAAATTTGCAAATCATTTTAACAATGTGAGTAAAAAGTATGTTGAAAGGATCAATGGTTTTGATCCGAACAGAATCTTTTTTGGACATATGCTTTCAGTGGGGTTCAGTAACTCCTTCATTCAAAATGTCTTGAACAAAGAAGAAGAGGGTAACAACCAAAGCACTCGTGTACATAATGTTGGTGATTCAGAAAAATTACTTAGCAGTAATGATCTTTACAAGCAAAGGGGAAAAGGTCTCAGTGAAAGAAGTGCTCAATCTCCAATTGTTATTCCTAAGAATACTACATCCAAGAGTAGTGATCCAATGACCCACCCAATTAAAAAGATTGTCAATAGTTGTTCCAGTGGAGGGGGAGAGAAGAATCCTCCCCATGGAAAAATTGAGAGTTCACACAAGTTGCCTGTGAGAAAGAAAAGAAAAAACCTAGTGCAAGAGAAAGAAGATAATCTTATAGAAAACGACATCCAAATTTTTTCCTTGGAAGATATGGAACTAGAAGCAGACATTGAAAAAATATTTCATGCAATAGAACAACATGATCATATGGCTCAGCAAGATTCTTTATTGGAAGTCATTGGAAATGAGACCTTTAGTGAAGAAGAATCCTTCACTTTTCAAAGTGTTGTTTTTTGACAAAGAATCTAAAAAGTTGATTGTAGAAAGAAGTGACGAAAATAATAAAAAGGGAAAGGCTCGCTCAGAGGTCGACCTAAAGTATATGCGACCATCCCAGATTTCTAAAATCCATAGGGAAACTGGGGATGCGCTCAACGACTCTATTGATGGTTTCGAGGTTGATAATGCCAAATTAAAAGAGAAGATCAAAGAATTGGAGACTGCCTTGTTGCCTCTTCCAATCCCGGCCAATCCTTTGACAATAGTCAAACCAACTACACCTGGTATTAAGTTAAAGGGATCTACAAGTTTGTTCACAGTGGCCCGAAGTTATGTTTAGAAAAATATTAGAAAGAGAATGTCATTGATAATAGAAGCATGGAAGGTATACAAAAATATTGTTTCTTTTGGTTCAAGGGCACATTCATTTCATGAATATATCCAAGCTGATTTAAATAATGAAGAAGGTTTCTACACAAATGTTGTTTTACCATTTGGGATAAAAGTCTCAAACATGACAGAATTGAAAAGGAGAGAAGAGGATTTGCCTTCTCCAAGTCGAATTAAACAACTGAATTCTTGTTGGAAAGAAAAGATCAAGAATTTGAGTAACATTGTCCAAGCATGCAACAAAGCCATAGTGAAAAGAGAAGAATTATTCAGAAGGATCACAGAGATAGATTTTCCAGGAAGCACTGATGAGGTGAAAGATCCTAATGTAATTCTCAATTCAATGTTTATGATAAAGCAACAATTTGATGAACAAGTGAAGATATTAAAAGGATTGTCGACTGAGAAATTTAATGGCATAATTGAATATGGTGAAGAAGAGATAGATAATTGGTTGGTTGATTATTCTATGAAAAATCAAGATATCGAGGAGGATGGCATTTCTCACGACCTAAGATATTTAGAAGGTGAATTGTTTAATATCAAAATTAGGCATTAAATAAATGTTGCGTCGATGAAAAAATACATTGAAGATTGGTTTAAGAAGGCAATTGATAAATTAACTAAAGAAGGCCAAGAAACAACAGTTGAGACAATTCCTATAACCGTCAACGAGGAGAATAAAAGGACAACAACAAGCAAGTAAAGTGAGAGAGACCATCATAGTCTTGCTACTTTGCCATCGCCCACCATCTTTTCTCCACAACTCACTTCTTGTTTATATTTACTTTTATGGTCCGTGGGAGTCCCAACCTTAGTCCTCGGGACAAATGCATTTTAATTTCAAAGCTTTGTAACAAACTTTAATATTTTTTCATAAATCCCAAGAGAACTAATTCTAGATCAGTTTTGACGATGTTTTATAACTCTGAGTTTTGAGTATAAAATATTTGAGATTGATCTATCATTTTCTTCATTTGAGCTCCACATATCTTTACTCTATTAAAGTTCTCTTATGCGTACATACCACTTTCATTTATTTTTATATGTGATCAGAAATATTTAGTTTAACTATGATGGATGTGAGGACATTTTGCTTACTTTTTTCAAATATGTGAAGTGTGAGGTCCATGGTCATCTCTCAGGAATTCTCTTTAAATTAAAAGATTTTATTTTCTGCAACTTTTATATTTTCTTTGAATGCCATGGTGGACTTTCTCAAAGTCCTATATCATTTTGGAAATCTAAAATTCAAAGAGTATCATAAAACAGAGAGGAGTACCACCTCTATAAAAAAGCAAGAGGATTTGTATCCTCGTGATGTTGTCGTTTTGGTCCTAACGGATTCCAGCGTCAACATTTTTGGTGACCATATTGGGGATCCAACTAAAAATTTGAAATTTGGTTTAGCATTCTTTTGAAAAATACACGACTTTGCCTCAGGTTGATCAACCCCAGTTAGAAATTGGATTGAATAATCAACGAAGTATTTGCATGAACTATATAATTTGGAAATAACAACATCTGAGAATAGGGAAGAATTGGAATGATCTTGGCAAACATTGGTCCAAGAAGAAGAAAGAAAAATACTTCGAAGATAGAGGAGAGAGGGACAACAAGACCGAAGAGAAGAAAGACAATCTTGAAGAGCACAAGAACAAGGCCAGAATTGAAGTTGGGAGAATACAAGGGACCTATCACCGGAAGTAAAAGCAAGCAACTATGTATTCTAGGAAGTGAAAAACATATTCTTGAAATACCTCCAGATATGGCGGGAAGAAATGAAGAGAGACGTGAAGAACCACGAAGACAACCTCATGAAGAAATACAAGGAAGTGGAGGAGGTGGTGGAAGAAATCAAGAAGGGCGAATATTTGGAAATCAAAGAAGATTAAGAGAGTTCCCCCTCGATCTTCGAGGTGAGCAACATGACCTTCCGGTTCTCCCTAAGGGTACTTTGAAAAAAAATACGGAGATGGAACAATTGATGCCAACAGACACCTTGATTTATTTCTAGATGTTTGTGATTTTCATCGCCTTGAATATGATGATGTGATGGTAAGGTTATTTCTTCATACCTTATGAGGACGAGCTTATGAATGGTATACAACATTACCCACTAGATCAATTGGTTCATTCAATGACCTTGAAGCCATGTTTCTGACTATGTTCGCTCCCCCAATTGCATATCATATCCTTCTCACTAATTTCACCCAAATTGGTTTGAGGAAGAATGAGAGAATATGAGATTTTAATCTCAGATTCAATAAAACTCTGAGTAAGATTCCAGAAGATAAAATGTTGAATGACCCAATGATACTTGGTTGTTATAAGAATGTGATGCCCCCAAATTTAAAATGTCCTATCAGAACATCCCAAATGGATACCTTGGACGAAGAAATGATTAAAGCCACGAAGATGGAAGAAATTATGATTGAGATGGGTGTTGACCGCGATACTATCCTGGGAAAAGTACAGAGGCAACTAGGAATCATGAGTATCGATGATCAAGGAGCCTCTAGTTCGATAAAGAACAAAGAGAAAAAGTCGCGACCGATTCAAACTCAAGCCACTGGAGGAGGGTTTTTTAAGGGAACCATACCAGATGTGAAGGTAGACCTTGTTCTGGCACAATAAACTAATCAAAGGATTGAGATTGCACAAATGAATAGAACCATCAGGAAAATGCAAAATGAGATAACCAGATTAAGAAGGGGTGATAATTATGTAGCAAATCTGAGAATGCGAGTCCAAGAGAAAAGAAGGAACCCTCCCCAAGAAAATAGAGTGAGGTTTGAAAACACTGATAATCAACAAAGAAAAAGGGTTCCCAAGAAACCAATCCCAAATGCAACTGTTATGGATGAGATATATGATGAGAAAATAACCGAGCAAGAAAATGATTATTTACCTGATGAAAATTTTGAAACTGTACAGATGGACGAATGCAAGACGTCCATGTATATATTTGAAGAAGGTGACAATGACCTTGAATCACAAGAGAATGTTTCCCAAATACGATGTTTGTAAGTAAATCCAAAAATAAAGATGATTCTGAAAAAGAAAAGGAAATAATTAAAGAAAAAGATAAAGAAAAGGTGAATGAGAAAGAGGCCAATAAAAATGTGATAAATAACATTGGAAGCAAGAAGCAACACTTGGTGTCAAACCCTCCCTAAATGAAATACAATGTTGTAGAGGATTGGAGTAAGCTAAGGATAACTCTTCCTTTTACAGAAGTGGTAAAGATCCCTCAACAGAGGGAAAATATTTTGATATTGTTGGATGATCCATCTCGAAGAATGGAGGTAATTGTTATAAGTCCAAAGCAAATCCAGAACACATCAACTGTCAAGTTGAGAGGTAAAGTCCCACCTTTTTTCTATTTCAATTGAAAATCATGATGTTGCACTTCATAATTGTTTAGCTGGCACTGGTGCGACCAATAATATTATGCCATTGGTAGTCATGGAGGCATTGGGTATGAGTTGCACTACATATTATGAAACAAGTGAAATAATATATGCAATTGATTCCAGACAGGTGCCAACTTATGGGGAAATCAAATATTTTAATGATTGGATCATTGCGGCTCCCCATATTATTATAGTTTTCAATATTGTTGTGGTAGATCTTCCTCCTACATTTGGAGTTGTCCTAGGAAGAGATTGGTCATCTATGATCGAGGGCTACATAATGAATGATGGAAGCTGCATGATGGTTCCAAATAAAGAAGGAACAATGATTAAGGTCCCTCATGAACCCAGAAGGTCGTTTTCCTTCAAAAAGAAAGATAATGAGCTCACAGAAGATTATATAGACGTTGGAATTGGAAACTATGTTATCCTAGAGATGGAGTAGATTGAAGACATGGAGAATCAAAATCATCATTTTAAAGGTCAGTGGAGGATGTCATTTGATGGAGCTTGCTCAAGTTCTGGGAGTGGAGTTGGAATCGTCCTTATAAACCCATAAAATATTGTGCATCTACATGCTATCAGACTTGATTTTGTGTGCACCAATAGTGAGGCAAAATATGAGGCTTTGATTAAAGGAATGATTATAGCACAAGAAATGAAGATAAAACATTTAATTGTGACTAGCAACTCTGAGTTGGTAATAAATCAAGTTACCCAGAGATATAAGATTAAAAAGGAAACACACAAATTATATTTCAAAAGAGTTAATGAATTGATGGAAGCTTTCATTTCTTTCAACATCGCTTTAATCCCAAGGGATAAAAATTAGAAGGCAGATTCATTAGCTTTAGTGGCTTCACTATCAAACCCAGATGATGTTCAAAGAAAAATATATTTTCAAGTAAAAATAATATTCCGACCTTTTGTACCTGACAATTAGGAGTATTTGCAAGTATTTGAGAATGATGAAGAATTAATTTTTTTTTGGTGAATGATGATGAATATGAGGATAATGACATAGCTATTATCCCAAAGAATTGTATTCAATCTGAGTCTCTTTTTACAAGAGACGATCATGTTAAGAACCTTCCGAAAGAAGTATGGCTCTGAAAAGTCCAAGAAACAAGAAAGATTAATATTGGAACTGATAGTTCCCCAAAATATGTCAATTTTGGAGTTGATTGCACAATTGACAAAGTTGATCAATATGTTGCACTATTTAAAGAATATTTCGACGTGTTCGCATGGAGTTAGGATGATTTGAAGGCATATTATAAAACAATATTTCAACACATTATTCCCTTGAGAGAAGGGGAAAATCTTGCCAAGCAGAAGATAAGGATGTTGAACTCTAAATTAAAACCATTGGTAAAGGTTAAATTGGAAAAATTAAAGAAAGATGGAATAATATACCCCATTAGACATTCCAACTGGCTTTCAAATCCTGTGATTGTGAGAAAAAAAACTTGAGAGATTCAGATGTGTGTAGATTTCAGGGACCTTAATAAATCAAGTGTAAAGGATAATTATCATTTACCTAACATGGAATTTCTCTTCCAACAAGTCACAGGATGAACTTGCATGTCCATGTTAGATGGTTTTTCTAGGTATAATCAAGTCCCGGTTGTTGAGGAAGACAGAGCAAAGGCAACTTTCATAACACCTTCGGAGACATATGCATATGCTAGGATGCCCTTTGTTTTAAAAAATGTTGGAGCCGCATTTCAAAGGGCTATGGATCATGCTTTTGATGCATTTATAGGAAAATCCATGGTGGACTACCAAGATGATTTAACGGTACACTAAAAAACAAGGAGCGATCACATTCATCACCTCAGGAAAGTTTTTGATAGGTGTAGGTTATATGGTGTTTCTTTAAATCCAAAAAATGTTTATTTGTTGTAACTAAAGGCAGACTATTGGGTCATATTGTGTGCAAGGAAGAAATCTATATTAATCAATTCATTGTTGAAAAAGGACCAAAGGTTTGAATGGATCATGGATACACAGAAAGATTTTAATAATATCAAAAAGGAAATCACTACAACTCCAGTCCTCATTAGCCCAGATTTCCAAAGAGGCTTCAACATTTATTCATTCTCTATAGAAATTGTTGCGACATCTGTTCTTACTCAGAGAAATGTCAAGGGTGAAGAATTGCCAATTAGTTTCATGAACAAGACCCTTCATGATTATGAATTAAGGTTTTTTCAAACACAATCAAATAATTTGGGACTAGAAATCAATTTTAACCCCCAAGTATGCTCTTCCCCCGCACGATCTAAGGAATCAAAAAAGGTGGTTGAAAGGAAATTTTGTCTCCCTTAAAAAATCATTAGGAGAGGGAAAAAACCCTTTTGGGTACCTCTTAGTTTTGAAAATTATCTTAAATCTTTGTAAGGGCCCATACATGCCCACATGTTTACAATCTTGGGACAGTTTCTAAAAATCTTTCTTAGTCTAGACAACACTCTAGGAAAGTTTAAAATATCAAGTAAGGGCCCATACATGCCCACATGTCTACAATCCTAGGATAGTTTCAAAAGATTTTCTAGTATATACGACATTCTAGGGAGTTTAAAGGATCGAGTAAGGACCCATATGTCCACATTGATAGTTCTCTAGAGCTTTAAATTTCGCAAGGTTGTACCAAAGAACTTAGTAAGCTAGGTAAGAATATTTGTAAGGACCACAGGAAGTCCACATGCTACAATCTTACACTTAAGTTATTAAAAATATTTTGCACAATTTTCACTTTCTTGCACACAAAGCCACTTATCACACACATAATTTCTACTAGAATAGTGGAGGTCGAAGTAAGATTTCTTTTTAAGTACCCACAAAGTACTTCAAAAGAACTTTGAAAGATCTAACTACTTTAGAAATTATCCACACCAATTAAATTCAAACGAGGTTGGTCCATGAACCCAATCTCTCAGCCTACTCCATCTAAAAAAAAATTAAGAACACACAAAATTTTCCTTCACAAGAGGTGCCCAAGAGAAGTTTTTTAGTCTAGGTAGGATCTCTGGGGTAGGCATCCAAATAACCACCCATTATCAGGTTCTCACATTTTGAAACAATAGAAGTTGAGAATTGGGATCCTCCAAATCCTCCAAGTCAATTGTTCTTATACCATAAGGCAGGGAGATACCCGCGAAGGGTCGAAGGTCGAGGTTTGTTTGTTCTGTACATCCCTTCTTGAGTCACCCAACTCTTGTGAGGGTATTCAACCCATGACCCATTTTTTAGGCCTAAAATCTAAATGTCACACTTTGACCGAGATACTTAGTGGCCAAACATAGGATATCTACCTAGGTGGCGGTTGTGGGTTGTAATCGCACCTTGGTCGTATTTTGTGTGGCTATTGGGAAATATCGCTAGCTCTTTCGGGATATGCACCCTCTACCCCTTATTATAATTGACTACTTCAACTTTCACTAGTTCCTCTTCCAGTGGATTCAAACCCCGTTGTCGAGTGTTATTGGAAGGCCCAACACTAAAGTGAGAGGAAGGATGCTAGGTATTTTAACACACAAGCATTTATTTTTTGTTTCCCCCACGTGGACAAAATCAACCTATCCACATGCTTATTTATTTTATAGTTGATTTATGCATGATGTTCATTTGATTACATGCAATTGTGAGTTATACTATTTTGTGAAAGTAAAAAAATATAAAAAGCACTTGTTCATTTATTTATCTCTTGTCACCATTAGCAAACATTCACTTTGCCAGTTGGAACCATAGGGGAACCACAAAATCCCCATCGTTCTAGATGCTTGCAGAATCTCCCTCCTATTTTAGGAGGAGTCCCTAGTCTTGCCAACTCACTCGCTCAATCATCTCACAGCCCAGTGAATGTTATTGTCTTGGGATCGGATTTATTTGGTTCCACTTTGCTTGGGTCAAATACCTAAGGCAATCCATCTATTATTTCTCCTCCACAAGGAGGCAGGGGTCAAACTTCTTCTCAAGGAAGAAGTACAAACCCACCAAATCCCTCTCAAGGGACAAGTTCACTACCTACACACACAATGGCTGGAACTAATCCTCCACCAAATCCCCCTTTTCCATACTTGGCATCCCTCAACATTCTTGATTTAACCAAACTCACGAATGACCCCATTTTACATAATGCCACTTCGCCCAATATGCCTACCAAATTGCCTTCATACATTCTGAAGTTTGAAGGAAAACCAGGGGAAGACCCCGCCAACCATGTTATGACCGTCCACTTACGGTGCTCTTAAAACATCATCATGGATGATTCCATCTGCTTGAGGTTATTTCAAAGAACCCTCACTCATTCATCAACCAAATGGTATGTGGACGAAAAATCAGGGTCCCATGTGACCTTTGAATCATTCACCAAGGCCTTTTTATCCTTTTTCCAATTACCAGTTCATTATGACACTGGCTTATAACTTCTCTCTGAGTTCAAACAACCCACTGTTATCCATATCGCTGACCACATCCATGAATGGCATCAGCGACATAGTTTGTGTAAAGCAGAAACCAACAAAGAACAATGCCTTGATTGGTTTCTTAAATCACTCGTCCCGGTGATTGCCAAAGATGTAGCATCCACTTTTCTTCAATCTGAAAAAGAAGCCATTAGCAAGGCCCAACAATTCAACCTCATATATGCCCAATCAAGTTACTTGTACACAATGTTTCCTGATGTAACCAGACCACTACCATTTGGCCAGGACAAACCTTGGGTTTCTCACACTGCGGATGGGTTGATTGGTTCTGTGACACACGTCAACCCTTACGACCACCCATCACCTACTTATGGTGCAAATCAATATCCTCAACCATATGGAGGGACGTCTTATTACCCTCCTTCCACTCACCAACAATCATACTATGTTGTTCCCCCTCTGTTGTTGTGGGGAACCCCACCGGTACCCCTGATGCATCTAGTCTCTCAATCTGGTACGGGTCCACCCCCAATAGTAGTAGAAGTACTTCAACTTCCTATATGCCATATGGATCATCTCCACAAAACTATCCATATTTTCCATTTCCTAGTCCTCCTAATCCAGTTGCTCCTCCACCAGGACAACCACATGTCGACGTTAACTTTGTTCAGCCCTCTCCCATTCAACAGGTTCATGCTTTTGAACAGTTGAATACGGAAAATCCATCCCATAAGTCGAATAATGCCAAGAAGAAAGGAAAAAATTGAAACAATAACAACTCGGGACCGGGAGGGAATAACCCCAAACAAAACCGTCCCGCTGGGGGGAAACCAGAACCCTCAAGAGGGCAACAATAACAATCAACCACGACAAGGAAAGAAAAACAATCTCAGAACTAACTTCCCTTATGCCCTATGTGGTGAGTATGGACATTATACTCACCACTACCCCCAAATTGTCGATTACAAACGGATGAAAGAATCCATGAACACACAACGCCCTCCGGCACCACCTTCCCCTCAGTCGGCCTCACAACATTATTTGCAACCACCACCTCCAACCATTTTTCAAAACCCCATTCCACACCAAGGTGTGATGAATACACAACAAGAGATAAAATCTACCCCACCACAAATGGGGCAGTATCAAAATCCAGGTCCCAATCAACCCGAAAATCCAGTCGATCGCAGTATCCTCCATACCATCTCAGGGGAGATTCTTCTACAAACACCCAACCATCAATATGGCATGCCTCTCGAATCTACCCCAACCACCTAAAAAATAACTCCATCTACATCAGGACAACCATTGATGATCCCACATCCTAACATTGAACCCAATCCCCGTATACCCATAATTACAATTTGGTCGATGACTTAGCGCAATCTTCTGCAGCCATGTCTGTGTTGAAGGTCCTCCAAACTTGTCCATCATAGCACAAATCCTTGCTTTTCGCCTTGGGGGCTGTCGACCCAACTCATACTCAACTAATCACCTTTGATTTAGATAGTGGAGAAGCACGCCTCCCCGCTATGGTAGCCTTTCAAATACCAGTTAAGATCTGGAACATCAAAGTTCATCGGTGCATCATCGATGAAGGTGCATCCACATGCATCATGTTCAAAATAGTATGGCAGAAAATCGGCTGACATGAATTAGTACCATCTACCATCACCCTGAGAGTTTATGACGGTCGACCATCATCCCCTAAAGGGCTCTTCCAAAATGTCCACGTAGAACTTGGGGGAAAAAACATCCTGATTGACATTGAAGTTATCGACGCCCCACTTGATTACAATATCTTGTTCGTATGCAGCTACATGTATGCTATGAATGCAGTAGCCTCTTCTGTGTTTTGTATGATGATGTTCCCCCATAACGGGAAAATCGTCACCATCAACCAACTTACACATTACGAGCCTAATCATTATGCCAATATTCATAACATCCTCCTTCTTGTCCACACTAGCTTGGATGCTTTTCCGGTCATCGACATTGGCCCTGGAATATTCAAAGACCCATCCTTGTTAGAAACTTATCATGGAGCACCACCTCTCCTAAACTCATCTATTTCAGCACAAGTGTGTGTAGTTTCCTCTAATGGAACAGATGTCTGAGACAATACTCCTCTCACTGAGTCCCCTCCCCACATCAAAGTTCCATCATTCGGTGAAATACTACGTCATGAATTCCCTGAAAACACCACCACACCACTTATCCTAGATTTCCCCCCCTTCCAAGGGAATATACCAATTTGGGAGACAGTTCCCCAAGCCATTACCCAAATCTCCTTTTTCTACCCCCCATTTGGAGTCTAAGCATTCCAGGTAGATGCTACCTTCACCCTTCCCAACATGGTTATCGCCATCCTTGTATGGTATCTCCATCCACCCTCTATGGTTCCTACACTATCTCTCCCTCCTCGGGCAGAGCGATTACTGATGCAGATCCCAGTACATGCTCCCTCCACACCACCCCCACCCCCAAGTGAAGGCAACATCGCTACCACCGGGGGCATATGAGGGAAGAACGAGCCCATAGCTCCACTCCCTCCCCGAGCTCAACCTCCTTGCACACCATGCGACAGAGAAGGACACCCCACTAACATATGTCCTACTCTTCCCGAGTTATGCAATCTTATCCAACTCCCTAAAGCAACCCCATTGCTTCCCACTCCACCAAGTACATTTGCTACTACTATGGAGTCCTCAACCACACGCAAGAAAGGGCTACAAACCAATTTTTCTTGTGCCACATGCTCATAATATGGCCATTACACTCATATTGCCCAGCTCTACCTCAATTCCGCCAAACATTAGCCGCAACCCGCCACACATCTTTGTCGGAGCCCTCTCAAGCACTCCCTATTGATGCTCACATTACTGACATTCATTATGTTTCTTTGTCAGTCCCTGAGTGAATGAGATGTCCTTGTGCTCTCTATGACTCACTTGCTCATTTCACGTACCAGTGTCCTTTGATTCTTGAATACCTAGGTTGTCACTCAACTCCTATATAACCTCATATGATCACGCCACCACCTGTGATATAGCATAATCCCCCCATCCACTCCCGACATATTGTCATTATCACCTCCCCTGAACCTGAGTCACTCCTTATTTCTCCATGGTTCACATTTCAACTGTCTGAGGATATTCCCCCAAATCCTCCCAATTCTCTGGCAAATCTCCCATACAATCTCTTGCCCCCCACCACAGTTTATCATCCACGGTGTCTTGACATTTGGTTTATGTTCACGCGAGCCATCACACCTCATACACGACATCCCTTCTACGTCCTCATCTTCTGAGGTCCATGACATTCCTCCGTTGACAGTTCCCCATACGATCTCCCAGAATCCTCTGTATTCTCGCATTTTCCACTGCGACAAAGATATCTTGGAGGAACTGACTACCCGTGATTCCCCATGGAATACACTCTATCATCGAGTACTTTTCCTGTCACAAGAGGTCTTTCACCCTTCGGACCACGCCTCCTTGTGCGCAATCAAAACCAAGGATTATATTCCTTCAAGGCATATTGACTAGTTCAAAAACCCTATTCCTTCCTTCGATGCTTTTGAAGAAGGCAACATGGCCAACATCTCCCCCACAGTCAAAATTGACATTTTCATTAAACCATGCATCGTAGAAGAGATCACTATTGGCGTCGCATGCTCCCCTGAAGAAATCATTCTTACAAAGCTCTCTTTCATGAATACCAAGATATTTTTTCCTGGTCATATACAAAGATGCCTAGCCTCGATCCTTCTATAGTCGAAGATCGAATCGACACCTGGCTGGATATGGTTGGATATTTCCCATGTTCGCCAAAATCAATGCCCCCTCCACCCATCTAAAGTTGCAGCTATCCAAGATGAAATTGACAAATTACGCATTGTCAGGTTCATTTACCCCATTGCGTACACTTCTTGGGTCTCCAACCCCATCCCCGTTAACAAAAAATAGGGAACTATTCATGTCTGCACATACTTTCACGACCTCAACCATGCTTGTCCCAAAGACAACTTCCCAACTCCTTTCATCGACCAAATAATCGATAATTCTATCAGCCACGAGACACTTTCCTTTATGGATGGGTTCTCCAGCTACAATCAAATTCAAATCCACCCAGCAAATCAGTACAAAACTGTGTTTACAACCCCTTGGGACACCTTTGCTTATCACGTCATACTCTTTCAAATAAAAAATGTCGGTGTTATGTTCCAATGGGCCATGACCTACATTTTTCATGATCTTTCTCGCATCATTCTCAATTATTTGAATGACCTCACTACTCGATCCAAAAAGGGAACCCAATATTTAAACGACTTACACATCATTTTTCAACGATCCCGCCAATATAATATCTGTTTGAACCCCCTCAAGTGTGTCTTATCCGTCACTGTTGGGCACCTGCTTGGGTTCATTGTCTCCCAACACGACATCAGTGTGGACCTCCTCAAGGTCCAAGCTATCACATAAATTCCACCACCTAGGACTTTACACCAACTACAGAGCCTAGAAGGCAAAGCCAACTTTTTACGTCAATTTGTCCTAGACTACGCCACTCGTGCACATGGTTTTCTCCACTTATTGCACCATGATATCCCATTTCAATGGGACAAACATTCTCAAACAACCTTTGATGATTTAAAATCCGCTCTATCCAATGCCCCTTTTGATTAGTCCCTCAGACTATGATCGCGATTACATCCTCTACTTATCAGCCTCTACTGTTTCAGTCGCAGAAGTCCTCGTCCAATTAGGGGATGTTGGGCGTGAACATATGATTTACTACATTAGTAAAAACCTTTCAGGGCCACCCTTAAAATATAATCACGATGAAAAACTCGTGTTATCAGTTGTCCTCGTAGTCCAAAAACTATGGTATTACATTCTGCTTCAAACTACCAAAGTCATGGCAGATTCCAACCCCATGTAGTACTTGCTCAATCGATGATAGATCAATGGTAAATTTTCTCGATGGATCGTTATCCTTCAGGAATACGATCTAGAGTTCTCCACTCCCAAAAGCAAGAAAGCTATCATCCCAGCCGAACTCATTACGACTTTTCCATCATACGCCAAAGCTTCCCCCATCAATGAATATTTCCCTGATGAACACCTCTTCTTCATCTCCTCATACGACCCCTCGTACAACGATATTCTCGTCTACCTTCATACACAAAATTTTGGGTCTCATCTCTCTAGAGATGACCGTCGATGCATTCTCCATCAGGCTCTCAGGTACCTCCTCATAGGAGACATTCTTTACCAACATGGGGTCGATACCATCCTTCGGCAATGTCTTACCATCGACGAAGAAAACATAGTCTTGAATGATTGCCACAACGGTGCTTGCGGTGGTCACCTCTCGAGTATATCTACTGCCCAAAAATTCATTTGAGAAAGATACTTCTGGCCCACTTTGTTTCATCATTGCATCCATGTTGTCAAGTGATGCGATAAATGTCAGCTTGATGCAAACAAAGCTTGAGCTCCACTAGCCCTTCTACACCTAGTCATCATAGTCGACCCCTTTTGTAAATGGGGCTTAGATTTCATGACCTGCAATCCTCCATCCAATAATGGACACAAGTACATCGTGGTGGTAGTGGATTATTTTACCAAATGGGTCGAAGCCATGCCCACATTTAACAACATTGTTGACACAACAACCAATTTTTTCTTCAACCATGCATTACCCATTATGGAGTCTCGCAACAATTAGTTTCTAATCATGGTAAGCGCTTTGAAAACTAGATATTTCCATAACTCTCCTCAAAGTTAGGCTTCACCCATGAGTTTGCCTCCCCATACTACCCTCAGTCTAACAGGCAGGTCGAGGTTGTCAAGTAGGTCCTCAAACCATGCTACAGCGCACCGTTAACAAACATAAGACCAACTGGCATCATATGTTGTTTTCAACTTTATGGGCCTATCGCACAGCAGTCAAAACTGCCAAAGGTTTTACTCTGGTCCACCTCGTCCACAGAATTGAAGCCACAGTCCCTATCGAGTGTGAAATCCCCACATTACGCATTGCCATAGAGATCTTACCTGACACTGCTCCAATGGAGCAGTGCCTACTGACCTTAGAGTCCCCTGATGAAGATTGTTGATCTTCATTACACCGCAACGAGGCAACTAAAAAATGATCCAAAGCCATCTTTGACCATCGTTTCAATCTTCGTTCATTCAACGAAGGTGATCTTGTGTTAGCCTATGATATCGCCCACGACACTCTCGGCCATGGGAAATTCAAGTCATTATGGTGTGGGCCCTTCATCATCCAACATTGCCTCACTAAAGGCGCCTACATCTTGGCCTCTCCAGAAGGCTCCCAACTAAAAAAACTCGTCAACGAGTTGTACTTGAAGAAATTTTATGCCTCAGCGTAGCCCCCTACCTTAGGTTTCTCCTTATACACATTTATGGAGTTTTTAGTCTTCTTTTACACCAGCCACCACTCCTCATGTCTGATATATGACCTGTGTTGTTGACAGATGAATCAT
>ML799291.1:214096-256105 GCA_009831015.1 Picea engelmannii
ATGGCTGAGCATAGCCTCCAAACAGCTCCGACACTGAAATGGCCCTGGTGGCCCTGAAAGCTTCCCTGAAGCAAAAACACCTGCAAATGGCCTCCAATGGCTCTGAAACCTGCTCCAATGGCTCCAGAAGGTCGAAGAGACCCCAAAATCGACCAAAATTTCGTCCAGAATGGATTCCTGTAGCCAGAGTTATGACAAAAACAAACTTCCCCCTTTTCCTCAACAAAACTCCACTAAAAATGGCTTAGCTGGAGTTAGTTTGGCTAATAATAGAAAAAGGTCCTAAATCGGCGGACTCCGCCCCAAAAACGCCAACTGCTAGCATTAAATGTGAAGTGTGGACGTGGTCACATGCATAATAAAACCGTGGCATATAATAATGTTTGGTTTATTTGACATACACCGCGCGATATTTAACTGCATAAATGGTCACATGCAATAATCTTTAGAACCGGGGTTTAAAATTAAATGTAACCGCGTGCTATGTTGTGACATGGTCACCTGCCAACGGATAAAACCGTGGACCGACTCCATATGGAATGAAACTCCCGCGCAATATAAATATTCCAAACCTTTTAATAATTGGACCCCCGCGCGATTTGAACATTGGAGTGGTCGTATATATGTTATAATATAACCATAGGCTATGTAGTACAACCCCCGCGCGTGTTTAAATGAGTTTCGGTCACATTACTCCATAAAACCAGGGGTCGGGGCTAGCCCCGGCCCGACCCCCCGCCGATTATACGCAAATGTAAATTCAAATGTTTAATATTTCGTATGGCTTTCAAGACCCAACGCGTGGCGCATTGGCGAGCCGACATTTGTTAAGGCTTTGTGAGTGGAGAGGTCTCGGTTTCAAAACCGTTAGACTACCAAAATTTTTGAACCACGAACCATATAACCAAACCCAGGGTGCCACGTGGCAGCCCCTGAGTGGGCCACGTGGCACCCTCTCATTTGCCCAAGAATGTGCCACGTGTCCACATCTAATTCGTACACGCGAACCAGTCAAAGTTTGCCACGTCACCTGTACGTCTGCCACGTCAGCACTGTACGGCCCTGCCACGTGGCAGTACGGCCTGCCCAGTCAGCACATTTTTTTTTTCCCCTGTTTGGCTCGGCGAACAGAAGGCGATAACTTCTCCATACGGACTCCGTTTGCGAAAGTAAATATACCGCCGGAATCAGGAGAACGAGACGGACGCAATGGTACCGTTTTCGTCGCATTCCGAGCACTTTGAAAATTGAGCATTTTTTAGACCCCTGGTCCAGATTCTGATCAATCATCCATTAGCCTACCACATTGGTTACGCTGACGGTGCGAGCCACTAGACCCAGGATCTCGCTTTGACTGCTTGGGCCCTCTATACTCGTCGCATCTGCTACTCCATTCCAGCGACATATGCTTAGGTCCGACCACCAACAACCAAGTCGAATATGACGTCGTCATTGGTCTCCTCTTCGAGGCCAGTCACTGCCACATTCGTCACCTGAGTGTTCTATTACATTCCCAACTCATTGTCCTGCAACTCAACAACGTGTATCATGTTCATGATCCTTGCCTCTTCCGCAAATACCTACAAGTTAGAATCTTATCTCATAACTTCGATTCTATCACATTTTCACATATTCCTAGGAACCTCAATCAAGTAGCAGATCACATGGTTAACATAGTATTGGATTGGCATTTAACACATTAAAAACGCCATATACATAACATGATATATTTGTTAAAGATAGCAAAAGACATCACAACCATAAACACAAAACACAGAGACAAGTATGATCATCAATATGTCCACTATATATATCAAAAAGGTCATAATTGTTTTACAATATATATATATATATATATATATATATATATATACACACACACACACACACATCTGCTTGTAGGCTCATAAGTCTCATCATCCCTGTGATTACAAAACTAGGTATCAAATATCCTATACAAAATCGGGCCCACACACCCACACATATCAGCTCGGCACTCACGGTGCCCCTAGAGCTCCCCCCCCAGTTCCCTTGTCAGCCAGAGGTACCCCACCAGCTACGGGCACTCCATCTCTAGGAGGAAACCGACCAGTCATAGCTGCCCCCGCCATCGCTACCCTGCAGATCAACATCTTCCACTCTATTGGTACTCCTACACACTGGTCCAAGACCTCGTCGTCCTAGATGTGGGCCCAAACGCCCTCTAGAACCCCCTATAGGACCCTATCGAATCATCGACGCAGATCCTCTAAAATCGTTGATGTATCCCCCTGTGGCTCACTCGACGGTCCTACACCCACATCATCTCGTCGACGCCTCTGCCTAGCCCTCACCTCTGTTGACTCTCATTGAGCCAGCTCCTGGACGACCTTAGCTTTCTGACCCTAGGGTCCAACATCTATAAAACAACTCAGATATAGTGTCAACATCCATACACATTTCTGATCGACACTATCTAACAAAATAAAAAATGTAGATAACACACATATCTCTTTGATCCCAATCCTCCTGAGGAGGTAGCACTATGTTTGGATCATGTTTGTAGTCCATACCAGCATATGGAAACTGTAAAATAACCTATGGCATTTGTCGCCACACTCAAGCAACTTTGATCGTAAAGTAATGGCCACCCTCCCCCCCACCATGTCGGGCCAAAACATGTGCCCACCGCATCAACTGAGGCTCTTGCCGCGACGATGGCACTAATAAAATCTGAGGGCACAATAGGGCACCCTCTCCAAGAACATGGCAACCAAAACTGACCCAAAATAAAATCCACCAGAATAGGCATGCCGACACCGGTTCAGTTGGGACACCATCTAAATTTGCATCAACACACCCCACGCAAACAAGTCACCATCCAAAATCTCCTAGACCAGTCTCAGTTGCCCACCTGTGATCCGTTAAGTGGCTAAGGATCCATAAATCCTCACCACCATGCCCACTGTACACTTTGTCAATAGGTCATCCAATGCCTCAATCTGCACTACCGAACCCGACATAGGGTTCAGCCCCGAACAATGTCACGCCATGATAGTCTCTACCCTATCCTCCCCTGGAATATGGGGATCAGCCGCCAATGCCCTCCCCCAGAATGGGAGCCTTGTCAAAAAATTTATGTCCTATGTTGCAGAGAACGTCAACTAATCACCCCATACCACAAAGCACTGCAGGTTAGTGCTCCACATCTGAATCACAAACTGCAGTAAGAACTCATGTGACCATATCAGCGGACAGTCAAACAACTTCAGCAAACTGTAGGCTACCAAGTGTTTGCAAACTATTGGCTACTCCCTCACAGCCTCCCTCAAACGATCCCAGTCTCTCTCTTGGCATTGGACCGACATCGTCACCAACTTTGTTGATCACCTCCATTCACCCAGAAACACCTGATCAGTTACCTCATACATCAAAAAATAATAATAAAAAAAAATATCATACATCCATGAGCCAACACACAATGCACAGCTTTATCCAATACAATCATGCATCTGTGCACGTCTATTAATCATACAGATGTGCACTAATGTGCAACTTTAACACCCACAGCCGCGCATAAGTGCGCAATTGTCCGTGTGACAGGCACACATCCAATGCACGCTTGTCTTCCTATCACACACACCCATATGCGTGGCTATGATCCTCACAACTGCACATTATGCGCGGGTTTGCCCATAACAGCCGTGCATTCACGAATGCACGACTGTTTGAGATAAACCCGCACATAATGTGCGGGAAATCGACTCCTACCCACGCACCCATGCACGTGTATTCACCTTTTTCCCACCCACTATTGAGAAACTACCCTTAAAAACACCTTGTACGGCCCTCCGTACAGCCCCTAACTACCCTCCTTCAAATTCACAAAGTACTGGATGATAAGGCCGCTAACTTGTCTCTTGCAACCACTTGATCGATAGCCCCAAGCTCCCGTAATCTTCCAAATTACCTTACATCACTCTAGCCAAATCACCAACAATGTTGGTACAAATCTGGTGGCATTGTGGGCCCACCATCCATACATAATCCCTTTTTACCAACTTCCACATTCTGGTACAGGAGCCCATAGCCTTCGTTTTCCGAACCGTTCTTGGCCACGAGATCCTGATCCAACCACCTACACATTCAAATTCCCCGGGTTATCATCTACACTTCTCCCCGGAGGAGAAATTTTTTCATGCCATGTTCAGGTACTCATGCTCACTTTCAGTTTTATCAAATAGTTGTTATATGTTCTTTATCATCAAATATTGTTCATGTCAAGTATTTGGCTTTTTATGTGCAGGTACTTGTTAAGCAATCTTACAGTCCCTTCATGTGTATGTTTGACACTGGCATGTAATTACTCTCTCTGTAAACAATTGCATATCCCAATCACACCCTCCGACATTTTCCTTTAGGGTCCCTACATCTGGCTATGTAGTACCTTTACCTCTGCCACATTTTGGTATTGTCAACCGATAGCACTCTCCTCCACATGATTTGTCCCATTCATGGTTCCCCTTAGCAATTTGACACTCATGTTGTTTTAACCCGCTAGGATTGGGAGTCCCGATAGTTTTTGCACTTCCAAGAATGAACCATATACTTCTTCTTATCATATTGCTAATCTTCCCAATGGACTCTCAGGTCATATCATCCTACACTTGGTTCTGTTGACTATGCCCTCGCAGTTCCATTAGCCCTCCATCTCATCCACCATTAGTTTTCCCATATGCATATTGTCCTCCATCCATTTACCTAATACAAAAACCTGCCCATGGGGCCCCCACCCTCCACCAGTTCTCTTTCACAAATTTGTGCCCTAAACAGTCCAAACCATCTTTCACCGGGGCACCCATTTCTGTATCTGTATAATCAACTGACATTATTCTTTATTTATTTGGTAATTGTATAAAGCCCTTGTTTTCAGTATATACATAGTTTTTTAGTCATCATCCCCAATGACCTTCTTTTATGTGAAGAGAAACCTATGTCGCCCTTGGTTGGGGCATCCCCCCATTTTTTTGTCATATAGCCATCGTTAACAAACCCCGAGTATCCCAAATCCATGAAACCATGATCTCTGAGTTTGCCCACTTTTTCAGCCTCCAGCACAGTTTAACCCCATGTCTATTTGTCCCCCTGAAACTAGATCCAGTTTTACGGTTGCTACCAATCATCCTTCAAAACCCCAACCAAGGGAAGTCCTGAGTCCCATAGTGTCTTGACTTCATCCATGTTACTGGTCAGTACCTGGTATCACCTATTACTCAGTGGATTTCGAGAATCCCTTTGCTTCTTGACATCACGTCTCCCTTCCTGTCGACTTCAACACAGTTTCGAGAAGGGCAGCAATATCTTGACTCTCATTAACTTTTTAATGAAAAGTCTCGGACGAAACAGAGAGAATCATCATTGCTTTCTAATTTCATCGACCCCCATAACATTCGACTTCAACAAACTCTCATGTTAAGGTGGGTCTTAATATTCGACCATTGTAGTTTTCCATACCAGTCGAACACCTCTGAATTTGATAGGCCATCAATTCCTACGAGTCATAGACACTTCTTACTGTCGTCCATTACTCGATTTAGAGCCAGTTCACCATTTAGAACCGTCATTTGTCGTTCTTGACCGCCCCTGAGGACACTATAGCTATCTACATCATCATACACCTTCAGTTACAGTCCCACATTTTGATTTCATGACACGAGCATGGGGCATGCCCGACTCATTTGTATATAGATTTTATTTTCTTCCTAGAGAGAGGTTTGGTTCCCACATGTTTCCCTCTCCCTCCGGTGGATCACTCTTGTAGTTCCTCTCTTCACTCTTCCACACAATGGCACCATCAACAAAAGAAACATTGAAGTATTCCGGCTATACGTATGCTCCTAACCTCACCCATCAGGGGGCATCTGTTATCACCAAAAAATCGTCCACAACATTACAAGAAATGGTTGAAGAAAGACACCACTTCCAGCAACGATTAGTATACCTACAACATCAAAATCCATAAAAAATGGCATAAAACTATATACTTGGTTCACAAATCAATGTGCACAAATTCACCAAAGAAGCACGTGCACTGTGTGCGGAATGTGCGGGCTAACATAGCCCTATTTGTGCATTGTGCGCAGAATGCGTAGGATGTGTGATTGTCTATGAGAAAACCCGCACACTTCTCATGTACGACGCGTTTATGAATCTTGTTGGCCTCTCAACCACTTCCAATTCGACCCCCAACATGATTTGACACTTAGATCTAAGCGAAATCTAGCTTGGAGGCTGGTCAAGGGCTAGGAATTACCCTAAAAGGCCCCTTGTTCACATTATGAACCAGTCATATCTTGTCATGAATGGACATTATAAATATGTGCCATGGGTGTGCTAGAAAAATAAGAATTTCAAGATATTGTTATGCTGCAAGAATTCTTCTTGGAGAATCCTCATTTCTCTTTGGATCATTCAAACACTATAGCAAGGGCCATTCCACTCACCTATTGAGAGGATTGGCATTGTATTTCTTCACCATTGTTACTTGCCATCGCATGAAGAGAAGAGCTCTCTAGTAGGGAACTCAAGAGCCCTCACAAGGAGGAAGGGGGGATCCATAAGTCCATGTCTTTCGCTATGGTGATATCCTATCAATACATTCATCCACTGGTAGCTATATGATTGTCATTTCCGTTTTTCACTGTTCTAGTTCTTGCAAGTTTTTCTAACATTTGTTTCCTTTTATTTTTATTTTCTTGTTTCATGCATATTTGATTATCTAATCAACTCACAACTCTCTGTCTTGTTTAGCTGACTTAACTAGGAAAGTAAGTGTTCTATTTTTTCTCACCCATTTGACAAAACCAACACAATAGTACCTATGGTAGAAATTTCAACTTATGGGTCGTTGTATTTTGGGAGATACACTTCGTGGAAGACAGAGCTTTTGACTAGTCCTGAAACTAGTTTTAAACAAGTGTTCTGGGTAAAATAGTCATAAATTCTTCATAGAAGATCCAAATTCAATGAGAATGGATGCATTGGATAGACTATCAAATAGTTTGCGTGTTGCATGCTCTACAAGTTCGCTCTCTAGAAAAAGCAAGAATTCAACAAGGTCTACCATTTTTGCTATAACTCCATTTTTGGGATGTTCCAAGCAGTGACACTTGGAGGAATTGCAGAGAAGACATTAAATAATATTGGGTACAATTTTCAAACCTTATTCATTACAGGTACGGAGTTATCTTTGTTGAAATTTAGGGTTGTTGACTAATCCAAAAATTAGTCCCATGAAACTAAGGTAAAGTTTGATGAAGATGTTATTCTCTTGTTGCTGAAGTTATTGGTACAGATTGTGGCTGCATAATAGTGAGGCTTTGATTCTTGGTTGATGTGAGGGTTCACTACACTTATCTTATGAATGTTTTTATATGTATTGCACATGGTTAGAAAGACATAGTTGTACATGCTTTGAGTTATTCACTTGTGACAGTTGGTATGAGATCTATGTGATCAGATCTGATGGGTTGATGAGATTAATGTGATAGGTTGTTGATGTGCATGGTTGGCACATGATTGATATTCGGTATAGTTGATGCACTTGTTATGGTATGTGGTTGATGGTACAGGTTGAGGTACAAGTTTGGTGCATAGTTGATGCACTTGTTATGATACATGGTTGATGGTACAGGTTGAGGTATAGGTTGATGCATGGATTGTGCATGGTACAGGTTGGTACTTGGTTGAGACACATATCTTGTGATGGTATGTGGTGACCTTGGTACATGCTTGATAGAGAAATGTGTTGGTGTTGTTGAGCATATGGTTTGAAATATGCTCTTGGTGATCTTGGCATGAGTTACATGTGGATGAGAGTGGATCTGGTATCGTGGATGAGATAGTGATTGGTTGGACATGTTGGATACATTGACATGTTACAGTTTGAAGTGGAAATAACAATGGAAGATATTGTGGTAGTGACAATTGGTCTACACTTATATTTCAGGGCAATAGGACATGACAAGGAAAGGGGGTTGTAGCATCCTTTTGGTTGGAGTCGGAGAAACAAGGTGTTGGAGCTTCCTTCGGGTTGGAGCCTGAGAACTAGGTGGTTATAGCCACCTTCCAGTTGGATTCGGAGAACCCAGGGGTTTGTAGCCTCCTTTTGGTTGGAGCCAGAGAATTTAGGGAGTTATAGATTCCTTTAGGTTGGAGCCTGTAAATAGGGGGTTGTAGCCACCTTCCAGCTGCAACTGGAGAATTAGGAAGTTTGTGCTACTTGTGAATGAATTCTTGATATATATATATATATAAGAAATCATTCCATGGTTTTCTCCCATGTGGGTTTCCTCATAAATAATGGTGTACTTTGTTCTTGATGTGATGTTGATGATTACATGCTTATGATATATATATTGAATGCAATTGTAGATTATACATCCATGATAAACCGTTGAACATTGTTGATGAAGTAAAATGATATATATTGTGGTTAAAAGTGGTATAAAGTGCTCATATTGGTTCACCCCCTCTTTTAGTATTCCAACAGTTAATTCCAATGCCATAGAAAATTACTCCAGAGGAAAATGATGGAACGCTTCAAAGGTTATTTACATCATTGGAAGCAAAGGGTGATAAGAAATGTCATTACCCTTGCCATCAATGCAGAGGATTCAATAGAAGAAGAATTTTAAAAACAACAGTTAAAAGACATTGTAGACAATTTGGACACGTTGAAGGGGGGTATGAATATCGTCCCTTGGTAAGTTAGTCATTATATGTTTTTGTATTGATTGTATACGTAGAACTTTCTATCCTTTTAAAATTTGTTACATGCACTAATATTATTTGATTGTTTGTAACTATAAAGAAAGGGCATCCTAACTACAATCTTGGGAATGTGCCAAGTAGTAGTAGAAATCTTGTTGTACACATTGAGGAAGATGGAGCGAATATTGGAGATCAAGTTAGTCCTATGGAAGAAGATGACATTGATAATAGTACAATTGAGAATGATGGCATAAATAGATTGATCCATGATACCTTTGCTCCAATGGATGACAATTTTGATGATATTCATGAGGTACCTCTAATTGAGAAGTCACAACAACCCCTTTATGAAGGCTCGTGCACAAATATTCTCTCTGCTATATTGTTGTTGGTGGACTTGAAGATATTGAATGGTTTGTTAAACACTTGTCTCACCCAAATCTTAAGGTATGTAATATAATTCATCACATATACATAAAAGGTCTACTTCTGTTTCTCTATTCTTAGTGTTATTAATTAATGTGTAAATTAAGGATGCAATATTTAATATTAATATTCTTTACATTAACTGTATTTTCAGTTGTAGATTGTCAGGTCAATTTCTCCTACCATCATCAAATACTTTATCTCACAGATACCGAGACTTATCTGCTATTATGAAAGATATTGGAATGGACTATCAAGCTATTGATGCATGTCCTAATGATCATATTATATATTATAGACAATATGCATCAGAAACAAAATGTCCACAATGTCAATTCAATAGATATCGAAACGATCAAGTAACAAATGACGTGCCTCACAAGGTTCTTCGTCATATTCCCATAATTCCACATTTGCAGCGACTGTTCAGGTGCCAAAAGCATACCACACTTTATGGATTACCATGCACGGAACATAAGTGAAGATGGTTTTCTTTGAATGCTTACAGATGGTGTTATTTGAATGCCTGTAGATGGTTCTGTATTTATGAACATATAAGAAAGATGGTCAATTTTTAAAGAAGAACCTCGTAATATCATGCTTTCATTGGGAGTTGATGGTGTACATCCATTTTGAGAGGTCAAGACTATTTACTTGGTGTGGCCTATTTTTTTTTATAAACAATAACCTTCCTCCCTGGATGTCAATAAAGAGGGAGCACACAATGTTGGCAATAATTGTTCCATGTATTTGTTTACAATAATTTTTCGAATGTAACATTTCATTTGTCTTGTTCGTTGCATAATTTCTTATGTCTATATACAAAGCATTAATGATATGCATTTTCAATCAATTAGGTAAGTACCAAGTTAAAGATATGAATGTATATATTGAGCCTCTTATCAACGAGCTACTAAAGTTATGGGTTCACATCACTATGTATGACATCTCTAGACCAATAGGGCAAAGCAATTTCAATTCCATGGAATAATTACATGGACAATTCATGATGCGCTAGGGCTAACACATTTTTGTGGTATGTAATGTACTACTGCACTTTAATAGCATATAATTTTTTGAAAATATCATGAATGTTTTTTAAATAATTCCTTGGTATATAATTTATATTGACATTAATCCATATGTTGTAGTCCTTCAAACAAAAGGTAAATTTGCATGTCTAGTATGTGGTCGTGGGATGAAATATCATCATTCAAGAAGTTTATAAAAGGTGGTATTTGATGAGTATAGGTACTTCCTCCCTAAGAACCATAGGTATCGAACTACAAAAAACCATCTTTTCAATTTGAAAGAAGGGATTGGCATAAAACCACGAAGAATGACACCTCAACTATGGAAGTAGGAATATAATAGAAATCGTCAAGGTAACAATTACTCTATGTATCATATCTATTAATGTTTTGTAATTTTAATTTGTATTGAATCACGTTTATTGTTTTTTTCCACAAGAAAATTGCGCATTATATTAAGATATATAATATGTTTACATAGTCAAAAAGTCCATTACAACCATAGGCCCAACCTTGACTACTCCACCCAAAAAACCAACCTTACAGCACATCTCGTATCGAGAGACATATGATACCGAAGATCCAAAAAGGTGACTATCCAAAATAAAAGAGCCATAAAAAAACTAGCTCCCCAGAGACAAAAGTCACGACAAACTATGCCAAGAAAGTTCATTACCAATAACCTCAATCCTCAGAAATGAACTTTTATGTCATCATGATACAGATAGGAGAAGCTAGTACAGATTAATATATGTTCTTGGTCCTTCATGACCTTCATTCCACTGATAGAAAGCAATAGCTCCCAGCCGCTCCTTTAAAGACTGTTTGGATAAGATATCAGCCTCCTGATTTTCTAATATGTTGACATGGCAAAAGTGATGACAAAAAATTGCTTGATGAGCTCCTTAACTCGGTCTTTCCATCAGTCAATGGAAATTACCTGCAGAGAACCAATATCATTTAGCCAATCAATAACTATTTTGGAATCACCCATGATGTGGATATCCATAATAGAAAGTCTTTGAGCCAGCGTAAGCAGAGCCCAAGCACCCAAGATTTTCACTCATGTGTTTGTTCCCCCACCACAATTGAGAGACAACTTATAAACAATGTGATCATTTAGTTTTATAACTCCCCCGGCACCACTTTGTTCTATGTTTCTCTGTACAACCCCATCAAACCATCCTAAGATCCTATGATGTGGCAGGTTGTCAAAGCATTACAATGTTTCTTGTGGATAAAATACTAGTGCAATCCCCACCTGTCCACCTTAATTCATTCTGAGCTTCAGAAAGTGTTATGTCCACATCGATCATAATTTGTGTAAATATTACCTAATGCCGGAGCACTTCTAGCCTGATAGAGATAAAATACATGGTGTTAATTTAAATGATTTATCAGCTCAGTCGAAAGAAAAGAACCCTTTTCCATTCCCAGAATCACATCCTTTCCTGTGATGATAGAAACTCTCGTCCCTGGTTTCCAAGCCAGCCAATGCACTAGCAGAGGTAATGCATTTATTAATTTCTTCCATGTTTGTGATCCCGAAAGAACCGATGGGTCCACTGAGCGCAACCAAGTTATCACTGAAGTGTGTGGAATATACTTCTCTTTCAGGACTCGGTGCCAAATCCCCAGATGCATCAAACCGCGCCAAAGAGATTTTGTTGCTAATGCTCTCGAAAAGCAGTAGATGTTTCTAATCCCCCATCCACCGTACTTTTTGGCCTGGCTATTAAGTCCCAATTGCATAAGTGAAAAGTAGATGGATGTTTTGCACTCGACCACAGGTAGGAAAAGGTCATCTTACGGATCTTGTTCAAGACTGTAACAAGTATGTGTGCTAAATCCAACCAATAAACTGATTGACTTTCGAGAACAACCTTAATCAATACGAATCTACCTCCCAGAGATAAGAATCGATTACACCAGTGACGAATTATGTGTTCATATTTCATTAGAAGCCGTTGCTAATCAACTACCTTATAACTGTCCAATTTTAAATAATATCCCAAGTATTTAAACCCCTCAGTCAGGATTGTACTTCCAAAATGATACAAAGTAGTCAATTGATCTAGGAAGGCCTGTTGAACACCATAATGATGGAAAGTGGACTTGTTAGTGTTAATCTCCAGACCAACAGCACCACAAAATGCGAATAAAAGAGAATGAATCTCCCGCCATTCATTGACATCAGCTTTGGACATTATTATCACATCGTCTACAAATAAGAGATGGATGATTCTTATCAATCGAGAGACTTTAATGCCTGTCAAATTCCCTTCCGTGTGACTCTTTTTCAGTGATAGGCTTAACCCCTCCATCACAAGTATAAATAAGAGTGGAGACAGTTGACAACCCTGGCGTAATCCTCTCCCACTGTTTATGAAATTAGTAGTTTATCCATTGATCCAAATGGCTAATGATGTCGATGTCACATAACCCATGATCCATTTGGACATAAGATGACCAAAACCACAATGTAATAGCAACAATCTTAGAAAATCCCAATTCGTACAGTCATATGCCTTTTTTAGATCCAATTTCAAAATAACCGTCTGAAGTTTCTTTGATTTGATGCTATGAAGGCCCTCATGTGCTGTACCAATTACGTCTAGAATCTGACGGCCCTTGAGTAAGCCCAACTGTTCCTCAGACAGTGCCTGAGAGAGAAATGGTCAGATACGTCTCGCTATAATCTTTGTGACAATCTTATAACAGAGGTTACATAATGCAATAGGATGAAAATCAGAGAAAGATGAAGGTCGGTTAGATTTTGGAATTAATGTAAGAAAGGTAGAGTTGATCGATCTAATGACTTCACCTAGAGATGTAGTTTCCTCAACCATCGCTAGTAAGTCAGGACCTGCCAGATAAAAGAAGAAAAGGATTTGTCGAATCATGTTTACTGTATTTAACAATTATTGTTGTATTCTCATTTATTTTTTATAAATGTCGTCTAGGTATTAATGGGCTTCCAGGAGGAATGAAAAGATAACCTATACAATTCAATAGGTTGCCATACTATGAGCACCTACAAATAGCTCATTTGTTTGATACAATGCACATCAGGAAGAATGTAATAGAAACATTATGGAGAATCTTAAATGGAAGGAGTGACAAAGAAAACATTGTCAAAATTTGTAGTGACATTCAGGAAGCCAACCATGCAATGAAAAATGTGATTCACTCAAATAGCTATGGACATCGATATAGTATTCCATGGTTATTTACAGAGTAGCAAAGCAATGTTGTAAAATGGGTCATCAGGAAAATTAAATTTCCTACAGGATTTTCTTCAAACATAAATAATATCTTAATGAAGAAAGGTGAATTTGGTGGGGTAAAAACTCATGATTGGCATACCTTCATCAAGGTAATTATTTTGTTATATTTCTATATTGGTATACATTTGTTTGGTATTTGTTTGTTTACTTTTTTGTTACAGTATATTCCACCTCTAATGTTTGTAATGATTCCTTATTTGTTACAGTATGTTCTACCTCTATCTCTTCTAGACAACTTTGACAACAACATAAAACAAGTCATATATGATCTTGGCAAATACATGAGGTAAGTAACGATTTCTATGCAAAATATTTGTTGCAGAACTTGTTGACATCTATTTTACTTGCAATGTATATACTTAAACCTATGATTTGCTTGCATCATGTGTAGGTGGTTGTCATCTAAAGAAGTCCACAAAGAAGAAATAAAGTATTGGAGGAGAGAACACCCTTGCCTAATGTGTGAAATGCAAAAGTACCTACCTCCGACATTTTTCAATGTGCAAGAACAATACCTCATACACCAAGTTGAGGAGATTGAAATGTGTGAACCTGTACACACAAGATCAATGTGGGTGGTGGAGAGTGGAGAGTCACTTGAAATCATTGAAGGCCTTTGTTAAACAAAGAGCACGTCCTAAGGGTTCTATGGTGGAGGGTTATATGGTATATCAATTCTTGGCATGTATTAGTGAGTATCTTCCTAGATTAGCAACAAATATGAATGTGCCTCTCATTTGGGATGTCAACTCCATCAACAAATTTGAAGGGGAGGTCATGTTGAGGAAAGGTAGAATGAGGAAACTGAAAGGTGATTAGATCGTAGAGATCTACAATACATTTGTTTATACATTTTTATTTTATCGTACCTATTTAATTTATATTCTTCCATCAATTATTAAGGTTTGCCATGGTACCTAATTATTGATGAATTGTTATTTTTTCATATAGTTGATTGAGAGTGGGATGCACTACATTTATACATAACAAACAATCTTGATTGAATGAAGGTATGGATAGAATGATGTATACAATGTTAGGGTAGGTTATCATGGGAAGGGGTGGCTACATTGGTTAAAAAGGCTCATCGCAATCAAGATACCAATCTTACAAATAGGGAAATTGATTTAGCATATGGTTTAAATGATCAACACACAAGCATATTCACCCACATTTTTTTACTTATTTTCCATTATATTAATGTATGTGGTCTGTTCTTTTCTTAAAATATTTCCTAAGTCTAAATATGTTTATTAATTGACAATGCATTTTTTACATGTTGGGCATATTGCAGTTGAAACACTACAAGGCTATATGGTGCAATGGCCATAAATTTCGCATCAAAATGTTGGATGAAAATAAGAAAACCTTTTTTGTGGGATAACTGCAGTATTTCAGGTCACTAACGTTTCCTCTAGAAGTGACAAGCATCCAGATCTGAAGATAGATACTATGGGTATTTGAATGATATACTTGAATGTGACTTTAAATCCTTTAAATTCGTCATGTTTGAGATCAAATGACACGGTTTACATATGAATGAACGTGATCATGAAAGCACTGTTATTGAGCATGCTAATGGATTTACCATGGTTAATCAAAGGATGGTTGAGTCGGGCACTGAGCTTTACATTCTTCCAAGCCAATGTGAGAAGGTATTTTACTCATATGTTCCAGGTGAAGCGCGATGGGCATATGTTGTTAGATATGATCTAAGAGGAAGGTCTGCAAAGTATAATGTAGCGAAAGAAGATGATGCAGAGGAGCAAGTAGTTGTGTTAAACAAAGAATGAGAAGAAGTTGAGCTAGATGTAGATGGAAATGTTCTCGATGATCATATCAACGATGAAATTATTGAAAATGACATTAATGATGATGTTGTTATGGCCAATCCTTTCAACGTCGATTCTGAACCAGATAATATAGATGTGGAGTCGGACGAAGAAGAAGATTGATGATATTGAATTGTTGAAATGTGAGTCAGGGTATGTGATTATATATTTTCTATGATTTATTCTCTTTAAAATATTTTCTTATATGGGTTAATTATGTTTTGTTAAGTTTTATGCCATATTATTATATGTATCATTGGTCGGTTATTAGACATTGACTTTGATTTCTCTCATAACCCACCAACCTATAACTTGTTTACCCATTTTGAGCTTGATTTTAACTATTGGTGAATATTGATAATCTACCACAACTTTTTAACCCTCCACCCAGTAACGTCGATAACTTTCAAACCCTCCACCTGTTGAGATTTGGGTACCTTGGAAAGTGGTCCCCTTGTGTTTGTGAGATTCTAAACACATGTGGGAAGTACTTTGTACCTTGTATCATGTACTTTATGTCTAATTTCACTTTGACTTAGGAGATTTAAGTCAAAAGTGAAATTTGGTCATTTTAACCTAAAATGACAATTAATTCACTTTGTGGGTGAATTAAGGGACATAAAGTGAAACCATGGAAACTTAAGTAAAGTGGGTTTTGAGTTCAGATTCATTTGAGATGATCTCATTCACTCACTTTCTAGGTTTCCTTATGCATCCTTAAGGAGGGTGCAAGGGAAAAGGAGAGGCTCAATTGTTCACTTGATCACCTTGAGACTTTGGTGAAGAGTAGAGAAGTGAGAATTCAGAGGGGAGAGCAGCAAGCTTGGGCGCACGTGTTCATGGATGGTGTAAGGAAAGTTGGAGCTTCAGTTATTTGGTGTGAGTGTATTTACTAGTGGGAGGGCGCACTCTTGGAGTGAGGGCGCAAGCTAGCATGAAACATTTGGAGAGGAGCCTTCTTGGATCTGTCTTGTGGGTTGTTGAGAGTGCATGCAAAGGGCAGACTGTGTACAAGGGTTCTTCAATAAGCAAAGGTAAAGAGAAAAGGTGCAATGATCTTCAATCAAAGTAAAGGAAGGAGGGGGTGCACTCTTCTATGGGTGCATATCCCAAAGAACCATTGCAAATCTTGAGACGAGCTTGCAAAGTATCAAGTTCATTTGTATTTATATTCCTTGTTGTATTTCATGCTTGAAGCACACCATATATATATATTCATCTCAAACTGGTTTTCCCAGGGGGGGTTTTATCTAGGGTCATTTTGACCAAAAATACCTTTCTTCATTTTCATGTACGCTAGTGCTTAGAACAACATTATTTCAGCTCTAAAAGTTCTTTAGGTGTGTTATATAGATTACGGTATGCATGTGCTAACATCTTGTGAGAAAACTACATATTAGAGCACCTTAATGGCCTATGCAACCATAACAAAACAACAAAGAAGTTATTGAACAGTTTGTTGTTATAAAATAGCAGCAAACTCTTGTTTGACAATTGAAACTTAGAGCCAACTTGAGGTAAAAGACAAACCTAGTTGGCAGCTTGTTAGGACCCGGAAAATCTTCATGGTATCATAGTTTGGTGGTTGATTTCTACTGAGTTTTGGACAACATAATGTGGGACTATTTTAGACACCTTTTGGGCAGATTTTGTGGACAGCCATTGACCGAGTTCAGTGGCATCTTGTTGGCATATTTTTTTGGAGGGTTGTAGAGTAGTTTCTGGACTTTTTTGTCAGTCTCTTTTCACACCTACGTGGTAGGAGTGAGGCTGATTTTTCACGAATTCTTTTCACACCTATATTCCTAGGAGTGAGGTTGGTGTTCGTTTGCCACTTTTAACACATGTGTTGATAGGAGTGAGGCAACGCTCCTTTGTAGTTGCAACATCAGTTTGAGTGCACTCGACAGTGATGTCAGCATCTCAGATGTGTGTGGAGGATAGGCTAGCTGGAGCCAGCAACTGGTCGCCTTGGAAGGCTAGGATTGTCTTTGTCTTGGAGGACCTCGAACTATGGGATATAGTTCATGCCGTTGTTCATGTTCCCACTGCTACCACTCCCATCTTGTTAGCATAGTTCAAGAAGAGGAACAACAAGGCAAAGAGGATGATATGTGATGCAATGTGGGATCACATCAATCACCACTTGACTAGGAAAGCTTATGCATTTGAGATGTGGGCATATCTATGCAAGCTTTATGATAGCTCTAACCATAACCGGAAGATGGTTATGTATGATCGACTCAGGGGAATTCGTATGCTCCAGGATGAGTCTGTTACTTATTTCCTTGGCCAATACACCCATATCAGAGATGAGATTTGAGTCGTTGGAGAGGTGGTGGACCCATATTCTATGGTGAGGACAACCTTAAACAACTTCACCAAACCATGGGGTCCATTCGTTCGTGGCATTGTTTCCAAGGAGATCATGCTCACTTGGGAGAGATTGTGGGATAATTTCGTTCAGGAGGAAACTAGACTTATATCAGAGGCTTCTGGACAACAACAGACAATGCAGGGTGATGAGGATCTTGCTCTTTGGACAAAGGGAAAGAAGAAGATCGATCGGGGAGGTCGAAAGGGTCCCAAGTTTGGGGCCCCACCACAGGGAGAGGAGAGCAGCAGTGGGAAGAAGAGAGATGTGAGATCAATGAGATGCCTTGATTGTAGGGAGATAGGTCACTATGCATGATAGGTCACTATACAGGATGTTTCGACAGAGGAGCTTGAGTTCCATGAACAGTTTGCAAGAGAGTGTGCATTTGCGACTACTTTGTCTGCTGTTACACCATCCAGCATCAGGTGGGGAGACAGAGTTGAGGAGGACCTACTGACTCATAGTAGTGATTAAGAGGGAGCTTAGACTCATTTTTCATGGACACCATCATCAGGGGTGACTGGTCCACCCGAGACAACTTCAGTTTCAGATATGCCAAGACAAAGGGTTGGTGCAGGGGATTCAGAGCATTAGAGATTGATGAGGATGAGAGGCAGGGCACCACAGAGGCTTGAGACTCACTTGGCTACGGAGACGGGCAGATCAAATTTTGGTTCCAATTTAGGTGGAAACTACTTGGCGAGAGGCCAAGTTGAGGATCTTGGTGAGATGCCAAGATCCAAGTGCTCTTGGTGAGATACCAAGAGGGGGAGAATATTGGTGAGATGCCAAAAGAGTGACTCTTGGTGAGATGCCAAGAGAGTGATTCTTAGTGAGATGCCAAGAGTAGTGACTCTTGGCGAGATGCCAAGAGGTAGAAATCCTTGGTGGGAGACAAAGGTCAAGATATTTGGTTTGATACCGAGATCTAGGTGATCTTGCATAGGTGGAGAGACACTTCCATCTATGGATCACACAAATTTAGTAGATCTATGTCAGACTACTTTCATTTATCAGGGTACAACCATACTCACCAAGTATATGTCAGTAGGCAACCATGTCCACTGCAGGGATGAGATTGGGGGTGAAGGGCACTTTCCTTGGTAAGAGGGAGTGTTGAGATTTGGATACCTTGGAAAGTGGCCCCTTTGCGTTTGTGAGCTTCTAAACACATGTGGGAAGTACCTTGTACCTTGTAACATGTAATTTATGTCTAATTTCACTTTGACTTATGAGATTTAAGTCAAAAGTGAAATTTGGTCATTTTATCCTAAAATGACAATTAATTCACTTTGTGGGTGAATTAAGGGACATAAAGTGAAACTATGGAAATTTAAGTAAAGTGGATTTTGAGTTGAGATGATTTCAACCATTGACTTGGGATGAGATGAGATGATCTCATCCACTCACTTTCTAGGTTTCCTTATGCATCCTTAAGGAGGGCGCAAGGGCAAAGTAGAGGCTCAATTGTTCACTTGATCACCTTGAGACTTTGGTGAAGAGTAGAGAAGTGAGAATTCAGAGGAGAGAGAAGCAAGCTTGAGCGCACATGTTCATGGAGGGTGCAAGGAAAGTTGGAGCTTCAGTTATTTGTGTGAGTGTATTTACTAGTGGGAGGGCGCACTCTTGGAGTGAGGGCGCAAGCTAGCAGGAAGCATTTGGAGTGGAGCCTTCTTGGATCTGTCTCATGGGTTGTTGAGAGTGCATGAAAAGGGCAGATTGTATTCAAGGCTTCTTCAATTAACAAAGGGAAAGATCAAGGGTGCAAGGATATTCAATCAAAGTCAAGGAAGGAGGGGGCACACTCTTCTAGGGGTGCATATCCCCAGGAACCATTGCAAAGCTTGAGAGGAGCTTGCAAAGTATCAGGTTTCTTTGTATTTCTCTTCCTTGTTGTATTTCATGCTTGAAGCACACCATATATATACATTCATCTTAAACTGGTTTTCACTAGGGGGGTTTATCTAGGGTCATGTTGACCAAAAATACATGTGTTCATTTTCATGTATGCTAGTGTTTAGAACAGCATTATTTAAGCTCTAAAAGATATCTAGGTGTGTTATATAGCTTATCGTATGCATGTGCTAACATATTGTAAAAAAAATACATGCTAGAGCACCTTAATGCCCTATGTAACCGTAACGGGACAACAAAGAAGTGACTGAACAATTTGCTATTATAAACGATCAGCAAACCCTTGTTTTACAGTTGAAACTTAGAGTCAACTTGAGGTCAAATACACCTAGTTAGCAGCTTTTTAGGACCTGGAAAATATTCTCATCCACCATAGGAACCATGTGCATGCTCCAAAACCACTACCTATGCCCTAAATGGAATCTTTGAGCTACAAATATCATATGGAAGCCATTACAAGGTTTAACACATTAAATTTTTTTTAGTAGACACGATTTAAGGTCAGGGGTTAAGAGTTAGGGATTGAGGGGTTAGGGGGTTTAGGGGTCAAGAGATTTAGTGGCTATGGGGTTAAGGGGGTTATATATAACTATATAACGCATATTATTTATGGATTTAAATATAAATTATATTACAAACAAATAGCAAAAAAAATATCTATACAAAATTAAAAAAAATAAAAATAAATAAATAAATAAATCAAACATAAAAAACACATTGTGGCACCAAACCGTCGACCAAATAAACCCACTCGAAGCTCGTTGACCACTGGATTGATCTACCCCACCTGCCAGTAAGGAGAGTACACATAGGATCAACCCAATGATATTTGCATTGGATCGACCCCCCCTGCCGGTACAGAGAGTGTGCATAGGAGAAACCTGCTGGCATTTGCATTGGATCGATCCCATTTGTCAGTAAGGAGAGTGTGCAAAGGAGTAGACCCATACAAGGAGAGATAGACCCCACCCATGCATCCGAGGAGGGATCGACCCCACAATGTCTTCGATATGTATCCTCGTTGCTAATGTAGATAGATAATGCAGATCATGTAGTTGTTTATTCAATATGAAATGGTTTACAATGGCTTTGTTTAAGTTCCATTCACTTCAAGTTTTCTGTCATTCACTCCTTGCTTTAGGTTTGATACCGTGTATATTGCATCTCTTTGTCATATCTTTGTATACACAATAGAGAACAAACAAGTTTTGAAATGACAATTCAACAGACTCTATCGGACAAAAAATATAGATCCAAGATCAATGGTCTTAGTTTATTTTGGCTAGTGAAAATGCATGTTGGATAAAAAGGGGTCGGAGGGCTAAATTATAAGCCATTGTTTTAATGGCCGATAAAGTGTCATGACCTTATTCATTTCAGTACATAGGGGTGGTATTATGAAGCCACTTTAGCTCATGGATGGATGACAAGTGGCACAATGATGTAATCCAAATAAAAAAGGTGTCTCCTTGATGTAATCCAAAGGATTTTAAAAATAAATTAAAGAAATAAACCCTGAAGGTAAATGCACAGAGTAAACATTGTTACGAGTACAATAGACTCCAGTAAAAGCAGTCAAACTCTCCTTCGATAAATGAGCTCGGGTAGTGTTCTCATTTTCTTATTTCAAATCCGTTCTTATTGTTTAAAATAAGGATAGATGGAGAAAGGTAGTCAGTCTGGTCAACCATCAACCTCTGATGAAAAAGTCCTAAATGATCGTGATTGTGAAATTTTTGAAATTGTTATGTCTGTTGATATTGAGAGGGGGGTGAATCAGTATCAAGTACAATTTAAAACCTTTTTCAACTTATACTTAAACAATTCAACTATATCCAATGAGCAATGAACAATAGTATAAGAGTTACACCAATACACCACAATTCACCATGCACAATATATGATAAATAATCAATAGTTATTGTTCAAGGGAAGTAATGACTTCCAAAGGTAGTTATAGCTTCCAAATGTAAAGGAAGGGATAAACCTCCAAGAGGAAGATACAATCCTCCAATATCAAGAGAGATTTGAACTCTCCATCCTTGCCCCTTCCTTCCACCCAAGAATATATGAGAGATAATAAAACTTTACATTAAATCATCACCATCAACCAATCATCACATAGAACCTGATAATGCTTCCNGAGACTTCTTCAATTTCTGCAATTCTTCAATTCTTGGAGTACTCTGATCTTGTAGATAATATTACTCAATGTATTCTCTGAAACTCCTCCAATTTTCACTCCTTGAATAATCCCTAAAAAGAGGTTATAGAAAGAATGGTAGACTTTATTCAATTATGGTCTATTCAGGAGAGTGAACTTGCACAGAATGCCCCGCGCTCAATAATTAACATCCGGTTTTGAAACTCGCACACAAGAAACTACAGTTCATACTCTTTCCAATGAAATTTGTCCCACTTCATTTTGATTCTCGATGAAGAAGTGATGATTGTTTTACTCGGAACACTTGTTTATTGACTAGCTTCAGGACTGGTCACAAACCCTATCTTCCACAGAGTGTATCTCCGTAATTATAGTGAATCAAGAGCTGAACTCTTTACCAGAGGTACCTTGATATGTATTCTCAATACCATAGCGATTTCACCATTTGAATCGTTCTAGAAAAAAAATTATAGCAAAAATGGTAAGATACAAGGAATTAGTTGAAATGGGGCTACCTTCATGTTGGGATAAAAATGGATGATATAACTAAATTTCAAGATATGGATGGTGTTTTGAAAGGTCAAACTATTGTCTACAAGTTAATAGATGATTTTAATTTATTATGGCAAATCAAAAGTTTATTTCCTAATATTCAATCATATGATAGATATACAAAGCTTGATATCGCTTCCAAAAAAATGGTTAAAGCCTGAAGAAAAAATGCCTGGAACTAGCCAAGCTCATGCCTTGTTAGTAAATTGTGCCAAGTGTAATGTGTTCTATACTTCGTTCTATACATTCTTGTACTATGTTCTATACATTCTTGTAGTTTGTTCTATACATGCCTGTACTATGTTATGTGAGGGAAATGCAAACAATGACTTGGTTTTAAGAACAAATATTCATTTGTTGGGTATTTCATCATCACTTGTCCTTCTTGGCTTCATGGTTCATCATTATAATGGCGTACAAAGAATTCAAAGAATAAAGAATGACATTTTTATGGAATAAAGAATGACATATTAGGATGTTCATGTAATAAAGAATGACATATTAGCATATTTGTGGAATAAAGAATGACATTTTTCTTTGATGAAAATATGGTACATATGAGCTTTTTTAGCAGAGGTGTGTCTTTAGACAAATTATGCACATATGAATGGTGTTCATAGGAAGATGAATGAAAATGGATGTTGATACATTGAATAAGATGGATGTTGACACCAAAACTTCAACCTACCTTTATTATTGTTTTTATAATTGAATTAACTTGTTTTTTTGTTGATATATGTAGTTGTTGACAGTTGATGTTGACAATGTGGGCAACGATGATGAATTTTTTGAATCCATGGACCCGAGGGAGAATTAAAAAGGCCGTGAGAAAGGCAAACATGGAACTTATTGCATTGGGTAGGTGTGAGCCAACGGAGGAGAACAAAGAAAGATGCATATTTTAGATGGAAGATGTACGACAATATGGGTAAGCACCATCTTTTAAAAAGGTTGTTTATCACATATATACTATTTGCTGCTACCTTCTTACGGATGAATGTTATATGTTTTGTATGTACAAAACCACATATCTGCACACACATTCTTTCTTACATTTACCTTTAAATTTTGTTTTGCTACTTTCTATGCATGAATCGTACTATGTCGCTTTCAATTATTTTCCAATATATAGATTGGGTATGAGGAATTGAGAGCGACGTGAGAGAGGGGAAGGGGGAAAAGGAGATTTCTCCTTCACGTGGTTGTCTATGTTCAATAGAGAATAAATTATTCTCGAAACCAAGAGAAGCTCATTATGGTATTCCACTTTAGTCTTTCTAGTGTCTCGTACACGTTGATATGTCTGTTTATTTATTTAATTATTATTCATTCATATAACCTTTTATTCTATGATGATTTATGCAAGTCTTCACAATGGAAATGAAACTAACAACTAGCCTATGTGTGATGTGGTTGTACAAGCTCTTGCCTCATCGATCTCATGGATGTAGGTAGTTAGTACTCATTTTGTCATTTTAGTTTGTGTATGTGCACAATTGCCAAAGATTCATGTATATTTCAACCCTTTACTAAATTCTAGGCACAAATCACCCTAATATACAATATTTAGGGTTCACAACAAATTTGTAGTCCTGTAACTTGTAAATTACCAACACCATAGATGGTTTTTTCTTCCTAGGGCATGCATTTTTCATCATGTCACGTTTTCATGCGCTTTTATGTTTTTTTTTGCATTTACAAGGCAACTTTTAGCCTTTATGCACAGTAGAGGGTTTTAGGTTTCAAAATGCACAACTAAAGTATGAATAGATGTAAAATGATAAAATCCAAACTCCACAATTTGAACAACTCGATTTGGAGTTCACATGAATCCTAGGTGTGCATTTTACAGTAAGACGGTTTTACCCTCCATTTTACAAAAAGTCTTGAATCTCGGTTTAAGGTATCCTTGGTCATTTTAAAATGCACTTCGGATGAAATATAAAGATCTAGAATGTTATTAACTTCACTCCAAAACTTAGATCAATAAATTTGGAGCTATATAGAAGCATGGGCATACATTTCCATTAGGCCACTTTCTATTGTTTTGGTCTCTCAAATTACAAGGTAGATTTTTCCTCTTTTACACAACAACCACTTTTATGTTTGCAAATGAAAATCTAAATATGTAGACATGTGTAAAATTATCAAAGACACCCTCAAAAATTTGAATCACTCAAATCGCAGTTGTGTTAGGACCTAGGCGTGCATTTTTTTTAAGCCTAGCGTGCATTTTTTTTAAGCCTAGCATGCATTTTGCACAAGTGCGGAAATTATAGTTTAAAAGAAAAACATGTAATTTGCTCATTCAAGTATTTCACTTTAGTCTTTCTAGAATCTTGTACATGTTGATATCCCTGTGTAATTAATTAATTATTATTCAGTCATATAAATTTTTATTCTCTGACGATTTCTGCAGGTCTTCGCAATGGAAATGCAACTAACAATAACCTATGTGATGTGGTTGTACAAGCTCCTGCCTCATTGAGCTCATGGACGCAGGGAGTTAGTACTCATTTTTCCATTTTCGTTAGTTTGTGTGCAGAGTTGCCAAAGATTCATGTATATTTCAACCCTTTACTATATTTTAGGCACAAATCACGCTAGTATACAGTCTTTAGGGTTTACAACAAATCCATAGTCGTGTAACTTGTAACTTTTAAATTACCAACACCGTACATGGATTTTTCTTCCTAGGGCATGCATTTTTCATCATGCCTTGTTTTCATGCATTCTTATGCATTTTTTCCTTTATGCATTTCTTTGCATTTACAAGGCAACTTTTAGCCTTTATGCACAACAGAGGGTTTTTGGTTTCAAAATGCACAACTAAAGTATGAATAGATATAAAATGATAAAATCCAAACTCCACAATTTCAACCACTCAATTCAGAGGTCATACGAGTCTTAGGTGGTAGATGGTTTTACCCTCCAGTTTACAAAAAAGTCTTGAATCTTGGTTCAAGGTAAAATTCCTTAGTCATTTTAAAACGCACTATGGATGATATATATAGATTTAATATGTTATTAAATTCATTTCAAACTTTAGATCAGTAAATTTGGAGCTAAATAGAAATATGGACATGCATTTCCATTAGGTCATTGTTGACCAAAAATTGTTCATCTATATTTTCCCGCTCTTTGATTCATAAAAAAAATGATATCAAAAGAATGATTTTTTTGAAAGATTATAAGTCCATGGTGTATCCCTCAGTCTCAACTTCACCACGCATTTATCGGATCCGAAATCCGAGTTTGTATGCTCAAGATATCCATGTTTGCGTTTAAGCGATAAAAAACGCTTATTCCATGTGGAACAAAGCCAAATTCTTTGAAATTACATTCAAATTTTCAGGACCAAGACCCTTGGTTTCATCTTAATTTTTGGGCCCAAGACCCATAATTTTCTTCTTGTTGTAGGTTCAAAACCCATAAAAATATTCTATTATATTACCTGTGGGTGCCATACTCTTCACACCCACTCCTTACTCTTTATCCCTCGGCACATTTCTTTAACACTCACTCCATCCTCTTCTTCTCTCTTGTCCCCTTCCCTCACCCCATACTTATTTTTTTTATAACCCGCGAACCCTCCTTCTCGGACTCGTGGACTCACATCCCACACCCCCTTACATCCCTCATCCCCGACAACCCTCTCCATCCTTTCTCTTCCCTTATCCTTTACCTCCCCCCACTCCATAATTATTTTTTTTAAGTCCTTCGCAGACTCACCCACACCCCCCTCATCCCTCGTCCACTAACCCGACACTCCGACACCTACAAACTACCCCCCCTCACCTCACCCTACGTCATCCTAATCTTACCCGCTCCCTACAAATCTCCCCTCGCTAACTACCCACTATTCCCCTCTTTCCTACACTCTCTTTCACTCCCCCTTTCAACCTTATACTTTAACCTTTTTTTTTAATTTATTTAAATTCCTAACCAATAACATTATTCCACATGAAAACCCGTGAAGAGATTAGAAGTGGCAGCTTATTATTGGTGCCACATGGCAGCTTATGGAGGGAGACACATGGCGTAGTCTTATTGAATACACATGGCAGTGTGGAGTTAAGACACATGGCATATTTTCATTGGTTACATGTGGCAGGTCTTTAATGGTTGCATGTGGGTGATGACTCAACAATTACTCAACGATGATTTGGCGTTGACTTGGCATAGTTAGAGTTTGACTTGGCATTTAAAAAGCAGGTAATATAAACATTCAACTTTTTGGAGTGTTTACAGGCATATTTTATGATCAATTTTTACTGAAATCCGGCCAAAATTTGTTGGAACTCCAGATTTGAGTGATTACTTGTCTGTAAAATTCGAGTTCCTTGAGGGTTTTTCATGGTGTTGAATCCATTTATGCATTCAAAAATGCAATTTAAATAACACAAAATGGAGATTTCACCAAGATCTATTGCACCAGATTTCGATGAAAAGTTCAAAAAGTCGAATGTTTAGACACCGCCTTTAAAAATTAGATTTTATCATCCAAATTCCAAGGAAGGTCGAATTAACTCCATGGCTTCTTCTTCTTTGTTTCTTCCCAACTGTATGTTACACTTAACATTGTATACCACTAAGACATTCAACATCCCAATGTAAGTGGGATGAGGATTTATTGCCAAAAAAGTCGAATTTTCATGGAGGAAAATGAAATTTTTTCAAAGGCCCACATTTGCCCATCAAGTTCAATGAACGACTGCTGAGTCATGAAATTTTGAAGACCATAACTTCAGCTCCGAGTGTCGGAATCACGCAAAATTTATACCATTGGAAAGATATTTCAAGAAGATGATGGTATAGGTTATAAAGGCTGAAAGTGGCCACAATTTTCCCATAAGTTGAAATATCAGTCAACTTCATTTTTAATGGGTTTCCGTGACAACTCAACTTCACAAGCTCATATCTTGAGATTCAGGAGTTGGATTTGTGAAAATTGTATATCGTTTGAAAGCTAAGACAATGAAGATCACATCTGAAGTGATTTTCATGGCTAAAAAGTTGACTATCACTTTCAAAAAATTAAAATATAATCCTGCTCTTTTAAAGGGAAATTAATTAAATTTTGAAAATAAGAGTTTATTTAAAAAACTTTTATTAAAAAAAGGAAAGGGACCCATTTTAAAGATATTAATGATAATGATGTGAACTCATTTAAAACATTTAGATGAGGCATTAATTAAAGTGAATGCTTCAAGAAAAGAAAAGTGTACGGGAAATTCAAGAAGGGAAAAACCCTAACTATTCAAGTAGTTAGAAGATCTAACTTAAAAACAAGAAGAAGTTCTTCATCAAGGGTTCAATAATCAGAATAATCATAGTAGCAGGGCAGAAGATCAGAAGATCAGAAGAAGAAGAAGGTACAACCATGAAGATATAACCAAGCTTCTGATCCACGAAGAAAGATCTCCATCTTCTCTACTCTTTCTCTTCTTCCACACTATTTCGCATAGCTTTATGCTTGAATCTTTGAATTGGGCACAAGGCTGAGTTATTGAGTGTTCTTCTTGTGATCATGGAGTATTTACAACCATATGCATAATTGTCAGAGATTTTGTAATGAAGAACATCTTTTATGAATAAAACTCCACAAATAATTACTTCGAGGTTGATTTCGATTGTATGTTGTAACTTGCAGTCTTAAGTATGAGATATTTGAAACCGATCTATCAAATTCTCTTTTGATCTTTATAGTAATACTCTTTTAAAATTATTTGAGATGATCAAATTATTCTCTCTTATTTTTCGTGAAGAAGATATGGATGCATTTATATTTGATTAAGAAGATTTTGCATGTGACACTAATCACAAATAAATTATGATGTTGAAGCCCTCCTTCAATCTTTTCTATCGTTAGAAGACTTCTTGCTACATATAAATATCAGATCATGTTATTGAAGAACCATTTTTATTGGATAAATTTGAGCAATAAAGATCTAGGGTTTCCTTCCTAAGCATTCTCCTAATCCAAGATATTTAAGATATATCTTTTAGCCAAAGAGGAGTACCACCTCTCTAAAAACGCAAGGGGATTCATATCCTCGTGAGGTTGTCATTTCGGTCCTGACAGATTCAAACGTCAACAGTCACATTCTATTGTTTTGGTCTCTCAATTTACAAGGTAGACTTTGCCTCTTTTATGTTTGCAAATGAAAATCTAAATATGTAGACAAGTGTAAAATTATCTTAGACACCCTTAGAAACTTGAATCACTCAAATTGTAGGTGTCTTAAGACCTTGACGTGCATTTTTGTGAAGTCTAGCGTGCATTTTTGCACAAGGGAAAAATTTACAGTTTAAAAGCAAAACATGTTTTTCTTAAGTGTGAGTGTGCATTTTTATACGTGGAGGCCCTAACAAGCTCGAATTAGGGTTTTGTGCAACAATAGAAACCCTAATCCTAATCATCTATATCATCATATATCAAGAACATTCTCATCTACATGCTCAACCTATTTGACTTCTTAATCTAACACATCTAACTTCTCTGTGTGTTCAATTGAATCATAAGCATGGCTTTTAGTGTACCACATCATTTTTTTTACTGTATTATCCCACCATCAGAACTTTGACACCAATGCACACCATCTAATATACGTTGGTCTTCCAACGACATGTTCCTACATGTTCGTTGCACGCCAGATGAAGTTTGAATGTTGTAGTGTCACCACTTTGATGGACTTTGACCACCCTAGCGTTGTGGCTTTGCCGAAATTTTCTCTCCCTCACGTCGCCGCTCTGAAATAATTTGTCCACCCTAGCGTCGACACTTCTATAGATTTATCGTGCCATATTGTTGGACCACCAACAGATTGTGCCCTATGGACCGTTGCAGCTTCGACGGTGGCGGCTCTCCGTAAGGTCACAATTTCGATGGCTTGCACGCCAACTTTTAGATGACCTTTACACACACAATCATCATAGTAACTTATGATGTTGTCAGTATTGTGTGGTGAACCAAACCGATTCACTATGTAAATATCCAATATAAATAGGACAATATGCAATAATCCATTTAATGAAAGTAAATATATTTAATAATAATTGTATAAGAATCAATAAGATGATGAACTTACAATGAGAATGATGGCCTTATATACCCACACATGGGTGTCAATTCATGAAGAGACATGACATTTCATCATGAAGGTGTCTCTTCATTATTAATCATTAATTATTGATTATTATTTATATCGTGTTCATAACATATTGCAATGACCACTTGGTTTCTGAAATATTCATGATAATGCCACGTGGCAACCCCTTGTGTCGAATGAACGACAACTATATATTCTCATCGTTGTTGTGACAAAGGTTTCTTGATTAAATCTATCCATAGCTGTCGCGTGGCAATTTTTTTTACGTTAGACGTTCGACAGATGAATAGTGTCGTCGATAGTGCGATGAAGGTGCTTCGACGAACTGATGAAATTGGGTTCATCTGAAGACAGATGTTTGTTTGTCAGAAGGGCATCGAGAATGTGCAAAATGTACTAGTGTTTGTCATGACGTATGCTTGCAAGAAACAAAGTTTGGATTGAAGACAACATGAATATTGTTGAGAGAAAACATGAGGAATGGCTTCGAAAAAATGTGTGTTTTTTATGAATCACTCATTGTTACAATACATTTTTTGCTTTATGTAATCAAGTATATTATACTATAGATGTAAACATGTTAATTATACTTTATTTCCATGTTTGTAGATGGCACATGAAGAGGCAAACAAAAACAAGCCAATGAAGAAAACAATCCAAATAACCCAAGTACAATATCCCCTACAAGTGATGAAGAAATGAAGCATGCAAGCATCTTGAGCAACGATAGTGATTTGAGCGATGAATAATGATCATTGAAATTGAATGTCACAAGTTGTATGTTTTGGAATGTTTGTTTGTGAAAATCACACAATTTGTTTAATGTGAACGTATTGTCCCAATTGGATGATGGCATGTTACTAATAATTGTAACAATTATTTATTGACATTTTGATTATCATGGACCTTTATGTTGTCCCATTTTGTACAATGAAGGCTCCCTTATTAGTGTATAATAAAATGAGTTTCTTATTATATTGGATTCTTTGGGGTTGTAAAATGTTACATTGCCAATTAAACAAATGGATGATTTCGGTTGGTAGATTTCTTTAAATGATACAATGCATTAATGTAATGATTTTATCCAAATGCAATAATTGAAATATAAAAATCAATACTAGTATAACAAATATTTGATCTTTTGATTATTAATTAAAATTGTATAAAAAATCGACCCCGATTTGTAGAACAGTTGGTGATGGAGTGTACTATTAAGGCACTTTGTTATGTGAAGTCATTGGTTCAAAACCAAAAACCCTCGACTAGCCTTGTGTGTTGCGCGAGGGGCCGTGTTGGCATGCCTGGAGGTTATAGTAGTAGTAGTCGGATAACACGACCACGTGTCACACGAGTACGTGCTCGACTAGTTGTTGATTCCGCTAGTAATTTTTTTATATAAAAAATGATAAGCTACATTTCATATCCACAACATGGAAAAACTCGGAACTTAAACATATTTGTGCATTGTATTCATTTGATTTCAATAGTGTAGTTCATATATACTTACGCATTGATGTGTTTAAATGGTTGTCATGCATCGATGCTTTATACATGTATCGACACACTAGTGGTAATAAATGTCATAAGTACATTGGTGCTCCTAACAACAACAACATCATTGTTTCCTTCAATGATACTGTTACCTTTGTTTTTATGGTTACTGTTACCATTATAAGGCTCTATGGTACGGATGAGGACATACGTACTAGTGTTTTTACATTTGAAATACATGTGAGTGCTTTCAAAATATGTAATATGCATCGATACCTTAAAAATATAATATGGATTAATGCCTTCAAAAATATACTATGCATTTATGCATATTAATTATGGGCACACTAGTGTACCTTAAGGATATAAGTGCACCAAAAAAAACCTCAATTAGAACCTTTGATCGGCCACAATTTTTAATTATAGTGAACATATGTTAAAACCTCTGCTACCAATAGTGGAGGTTTTTTTTAATATTATTTTGTCCATTCTTGTAATAATAAAAACCTCATCTAGTTAATGATTTCCTTGTAGTGCCCACAATAGGTTTTTGTCATTTACATGTTTGTATGTCAATTTAAAGCATGAAAATGCAATTTCTAGAACTTTGTTGGTGCTAGAGCATGAGAGAATGGTGAGTGAATGAGTCAATTTGAATTTTGAATGGAAAAACTATGTATGGAAAAAAAGAGGTTCGAATTTCCATGAGGATGGGGTCTCTTGCACTTCCTCGTGATGGTGGTAGCTAGTGCTCAAGCCCTTAGAACCATGTGAGGTAAACTTCTTCACAAACCACCACATGCATTCAATGATTAACTTCTAAGTCAAATATGATGGGTGAGATTTAAATAAAACACTTGATAGAGAAAAAGCTAGGAGTTATAAAACATAAGGAAACATAAGATTATGTCTCCCCCCTTGGGCCCTCTTTTCTCTTCCCTTTTGGTGGATTTAAAAGTCTACCACACATGGTGCATTGAGATAGGGAGATCTAGGGGAACTAAGTGCTCAAGTTCTGCCAAAAAATAAAGGGTATTAGGTCCATTAAAAAAAAAAAAAAAAAAAAAAACATAATTACTTGAATTGCATGCGTGGCAATTCACTAGTCAATCCTTGGTCTTGTACTCCGCATAGGAATCCATACAAGATAGTTACATCATTTATACATGGGGTCATTTTATTTAAGATCATATGGCTTGACCCCCATCATTATTAACACTTATTTACAATTTAAACATAATTTGATCTAATACATCCAAAGGTCAAAACTGAGATATTACATATGATTTAGCTAGAAGCGATAGTGTTTTAAATTAGATAACATTGCTTCTCATTTATGAAGAAGATCATTTGCAATTTTTTTTCTTCGAACGATTACTTATTTTTTGTAATATACATATAATACAACATGTGAGGTGTTATGCACCAAGTTCCATTCCCACTTTCGCTTGCATAACCTCGTGAATGTGTTTAGATATGTTTGATGCATGGTTGATCATTTTAAACATCAATACCCTTGAGGCATGTTGTTTCCCATGTCTTGGGCAACTCATTGTGATTAGAAAAGCTAGATGTGTAATCATTAAGCCTAGGGATGGAGATTTAATAGTAGGAGGACACTTCATGGAGAATATATACAAAGGTTGGGAGCTAGGTGGAGGCAACTATAGGGAAACAAAAGGTGATGGTTAGGTGATGGTAAGAAAATAAATGTATTAATGATTGTATGGACAAAGTGTTTAATGTGGCGATGATGCTACCAAGAACGTTATCAATACTTTATAAATAAAACTTAAACATTAATATCCAATAAAATTGAAGAAAAATAAAATATTAAATTAACTTAAATTAATTTTTAGTTTATATTGATTAGAACTTAGGATATTGACAATCATGTTTTTTCACACAATTAGAAATAATATAAGGTTTGAAATGAGTATATACTTGCCTTCAACCAACATCATAATGTTACGTCATACATGATATTAAGATGATGGATGATGAAAAACATCTGATTATAAAATATCCTACATAAGCACACATTAAATTTCAATTTCAAAATATTTGTAGCAATACCGACCTTCTTAACCTTTTAACTCATGAAAACTATGAAAATTTATGAAAGCTTTTCTATATATTTTTTCGAATAAAAAAATCAAATCCTAAAACAAATCAATTAATTTTTTATCATTTTTTTAAATTAAATAAATTAAAATTAATTTTAAAATATATCAATCATCATCATATTTCTCTTAAAAAAGTATATATAAAACAACTACTAGATCCCAATAAACTCATATATTGATGGACATATTATATAATCATTTAATTATTTTTTCTAAAATATAGATTAATTAGGATAAATAAAAGGATTGGTGGTACAACTTGTCATTAAAACCCCATATTATTGGGAGCACATTAAATATACTCTTTGAATAATGGTCGTAATTGTCAACTCTCATTAAAGATAATAACTATTGATTATGGGAGATAATATTTGGCAAGTTGCTAAGTTATTGCTGTGATAGTAAGGGATTATAATGGTAGTAAGGGTGCACTTGAAACATGCTTTAAATAAACATTTATGCCCATCCATGCAAAGTGCAGTTGGTAATAATTTATGATTTATCTGAAGATAATTTGTCCAATGTAACTATTGGAGTATTGGGGTTATGTAGAATTTATTTTGGTAAATCAACATGTATGTCCATCCAACGTATGCAAAGTGAAGTTGGTAATAATTTATTTGATTTATCTGAAGATAATTTGTCCAATGTAATTATTGGAGTATTGGTGTTATGCAAAATTTGTTTTGGTAAATTTTGAGGATTTAAGAAATTGATCAATATATTAATGTAACTATTGGAGTATTGGGGTTATGCATAAATTGTTTTGGGTAAATTTTGAGGATTTAAGGAATTGATGAGTATATTCTTTGTGAGATTTGATTTTGAGTGTAGAAGATAATATTTTTTTAATTACTTAATTTAGATTTAATTGAATTTGTTTTAAAGAGTGTTAGTGTTAATAGTAACATAATATATTTTCTATTCACGATTCTCTAAATGACAAATCGTTTGGTTATTCTTTATTACTGTTTAATGTGATGTTTTTTTGTTAACTAATTATTTTTATACCGAAAGACGTACACCTATTGATAATGGGCACAATTAATCACCTTTTAATTTAAAATTCTAATCTTATGGCTAACAATTGAAGATGCTGGCATATTCTTAGTCATACTCTCTAATCAATGGATAAAATTTAATGCTCATAACTTCCTTGCATTTTTGAATACTTCTGTTACCTTGTTTACTTTTTCACATTTACTTAATATGATTAAGAAATTACTTCTCTAACCATTGATTGACAGGTTAATTGATTAAGAAAAATTAATATGTATAAAACTTTGCATTGCCATGTTCCTTGAGATTAAGCGTTTGTAGCTGGACGTAGTGGTAGCTACGGCAGTGGTAGTTGGACGCAGTGGAAGCACGACGGCGTTTCAACTAGCACGGCGGTGTTTCAATGGCCAATACCTTTCGGCGTTCTCCAACCGCGAGTCGGCTATGCTAGTTTTATACTTTTGTTATTTTATTTATAACATAACACTTATTATTACTTTATATTTATATAATAAATTAAGATAATTGATTCCTCTTTACTTGTGCTTTGTGATTGTTTTAAATTTTTATCGATAATAACACAATTCTTACATGGATTTGTTAAATATACATTTATGCACATCCAAGGTATACAAAGTTGAGTTGGTAATAATTTATTTGATTTATTGTTTAGATTTGTTAAATATACATTTATGCACATCGAAGGCATGCAAAGTGGAGTTGGTAATAATTTATTTGATTTATTGTTTATGGAAACAATTTGTTTGATACAATTATTGGAGTATTGGCGTTATGTACAATTTTTTTTTCAATTTTGATGATTTAAGGAATTGATGAATACGTTATTTGTAAGATTTGATTTTGAGTAAAGAGGGTAGTACTCTTTTTTCTTAACTACCTAAATTAGACTAAATTGAGTTTGTTATACAATGTATAACTGTCGAGAATAGTAACATAATAATAATAATATAGTTTTAAGGTAACGGCCAAGCAAGACACTAAATTGGCGTATGAGACCCTTTTGTTTGTGGGACAAGGGACCCCATCCGCGCAATGATTTGACTGCTAAAATCTACATATTTTTCATTCTCAATTTCTCTGGATGACAAATTGTGTGATTGATATTTATTACTTTAGAGATAGGAAGGCCTTTTAAACTTTTATAAGTAGAGAATGATAAAAAGGAAAATTAATTGATCTATAATATATAATAATAATGAATGATCTTTATTACTTTAGAGATAGGACGAACTTTTAAACTTTTGCAAGTAGAGAATGATAAAAAGGAAAATTAATAAATCTAGAATATATAATAATAATAATAATCTATTTGTAAGGTCACAACTAAGTCACACACCAAATTGGTGTATGAGACTCCCTTGTTTGTAGGACAAGGGACCCTCTTTGTGTAGAGATTTGACTGTTAAAGTTTACAGAGGTATACATACCCTACCCCCTTCTGGATTTGAACCTATGTATAATGTCCCCTTCCAATTGATCATAACGGATGATGACTCAATAGCCTATACGACTCTCGTAGGCTATAGTCAACAAGGAAAAAGGGAGTCAAGGAGGTTTATTTGGTGTCAAACCCTAAAGTGACATTAAATAAAATAAATAATTATATTTAAATGAAAATGGAGGGAAAATTAAGTGAGGGTTTGATTTGGTAAAAAAGAGGGACATATCTAAAAGGCCTAAAGGAAGGATAAATAGAGAGGTAACCCCTCTCTTTGGCATTATGATTTTATCTCTTATCTTGGTGTGCTCTTGTAGCCATTGTTTCATTAGGGTTTAGCAAAACCCTTCCATTACTGCAGTCTTGTTTCGGTGGTGCATAATCCACCCTAGCTAGACAAGAGGGGTATTCCATCCGGGACTACCATTTGAGCTTCACTTAGGATTTTCCTTTCAGTTGAGGAGATACTGAGGTATGCAACAGGTTTATGGATCTTTTTGGATGAGGTCAAGCTCATACAGTTGCAGGTTTCTGGAGGGTTTAAGAGAAATTAGGGTTTAGGGCATCCCCGCGGGTTGTATACAAGACGTCCCGTGAGGCCCCACTATACGTCCAACAATTGTCCTGCGAGGACCTCTGCGATCGGGGGTTTGTAGCGGCCAATTAGAGAAACACGACGAGGGTTACATGAGCGGATCCTCTGCAGTGGATCTAGATTTTGTTTGCTTTGTGTGTGTTATTGTGCAGCTGCTATTGCAACCAATAGATATATGTGTGGGTAGTGTTTGGTGCAGTTGTTGTTACAACCAAAAAAGATGTGTATTGTTGTGTTATATGAAGATTCCATCCATAATAAAATTCCATGATCATCATAATAAAATTCCATGATCATCCCTTCCATTTTATGTACTTGCAATGTGTTTGGATAAGATGTTTACTATAAGTTTACATGCAAATTGTTTGTTGTAAGTAATCAGTCAGCATCAAAGCATTGTTTGCAAAGTATTTGATTAAATAGTCAACTTAAAACACATTATCCTGGCCTGCTATAATTAGGGAACATTACAGTGGTATCAGAGCTGGTGATTCTACTAGCATGTAATTACATTAATGCCTAGGAGAAAGGGACGTGGAGGACCGTCCTTTCGAGAGTCACCGAAAAGAGAAAAAGAAGCAAACCAAATAGAGTCAGAGTCAAAAGGAGGCATGGGGGACCATGGTGAGGACATGACCCTACAACTATTGGATTCCATAGTCGAGGGGCAAAAACATATGGCCATAGAGCAACGACAGTTTACGCAATTCCTAGCACAATTCCTTACTGACAACTAGATGAATCAGAATCAGGGGGGGGGGGTAAATCAAAACCATGTGCAGGGTAGCAATATCTATATTCCATCATAGAGTGTCCTACATGTAGGAAGCATAAAGGTACCCAGACCACGGTTTCCACCATTCCTTAAGGAGCAACCTATGGGAACACATGAACAATAGGATATGATTGGCGAGGTCAACTCCTACCTCAGGGAGTATCGAGTGCTAGAGGAGGAGGCACAAAAAAACATGTCTTACAGTAACTATTGCAACCTATGATTGAGGAACAAGCCTAGGATGGGCTAGAGCCAACAAAATTTTGACCTTCTACGCAAGATAGGGAAGTGGACAGTCACACCTTTTGACGGATCTGCCGAGAGCACGGCCAGATCATGGGTGCACAAGTTGGACACTTACCTCCAGCTTAACCCAATGATGGAGGCAGAGGCAATCAATTTTTCCACCCTACACTTGGAGGGAGAAGATAATGAGTGGTGGTACCACGAGCTAGTAATGTTGGGGCATTCCAACATCACATCATTTACGAATTTCACCCAAAGGATGATGGATAGGTTCGATTGGAAGGACCTTGAGATCCATTTCAAGGACCTAGTGTAGTTGAGGAGAACAGGCACACTAGAGGCATACGTCACCGAGTTTCAGAGGATGGTTGTCATGGTGACTGATATTTCTGAGCACAGACTGGTAATGTCACTCACTAAGGTCTTAGCTAAACCCTTGAGAGCTTGGGTAAATGCCTTTAGACCAGCCGCACTACAATATGACATCATGTAGACTCAAGATATGATAGGCACAACATCCAAGAAGGCACCAGTGAAAACCTTTATTCCACTGAAGGGTTAGGCGACGAAGTTTCCTCATAAAACATGGACGGGAAAGGAGAGGATGGATGAAGAAACTCAAAGAGAACTAAGGACGAAGAAGCTTTGTTACAGTTGCAAGGAACTGTGGGAACCAGGCCATCAATGTATGGGTAAAGGTAAAGTCCACTATATTGAGGTAGTTTTCGACGAAGAGGATGATAATGATGATGAGGGAATGGGATAGGATAGTGGTGAGCCATGTTATAGAGCATACACCATTGCAGGATAACACTACGAGAGTAACCATTGACACACTTTTAGGAGTCCTTAAATATTACACCTTCAAAGTCAGAGGCATTATGCAAGGGCAGAGGGTTACAACATTGGTTGATGGTGGGGCCACCCACAACTTCATGGATGTTCCACTTGTCACCAGGAGACGAATCCCTGTGGAGGATTTCAAAAGATTCAATGTGGTAGTAGAAAATGGGGACAAAATGATGTGTACTCGGAGGATCAAGGGATTGGAAGTAACATTGGGAAACTATACGTTGACCGATGACTTTTATGTCGTGGATTTAACAGATAATCATGTGGTGCTAGGATTTCAATGGTTGTACTCATTGGGAAATATCTGCATGAACTATCGGGGCATGAGGATGGAGTTCCAAGACAAGGGTGTACAACGACTCATCCTAAGAGGTATGTCGATAGGTGATCCAACTGGATATTGGTGGCCACCCACCTATTCCAACTAGCTCCTCTTGACAGCTTTAGTTCAGCACGTGTTATAGCAAGATTTGCCTCACCCTTTGCAAACTTGGACAGAGGGCCTTTTTCCATTTCCCTATGTAGACTTGAAGTCCCATTTTGCAAATCCCGGAGCTTAAAACATTATTTTTCCACATATATGCGCCCGCCTATAGTACAACATGTGTATACGTAGGTTGCACCACTACAGCTCGCGTACATCGAGATTTGTGCCCAAAATTAAAAAATGATGTCAGGTTTCCACGTCACGTCACGAGATCTATGATCCTTGGCCTTCCATATACTGGAAACGTTCCGACTCGACCCTTCAATTCCACTTGAAGGCTACAAATGGGCCAAATCCGAGCTATGGAAAAAGAGAGAATAATTCAACTTTGAGAGCAAAGTTACTCTGAAGAAATTTTTCACTTCATATTGAGTCTGCATCCCTTTGTCCTTTTAAGTCTGAACACATTGTTCAGCCCTCAAGCTCTTCCCTACATGATTGAGAACCTCATTGTCTCTCTCATATGAGCTTGCTTTGGTGGAGGATTGAAGTGGTGGAGGCCCAGCTGGAAGGGACTTAGTTTCTCTGTAACAACCCTTCTTAAATAGATGTATAGGATTATTAATTGTAATTAATTTAATAATCTAATTGTCCTAAAAGTTAGCTAAACAATAATTATTTCTTAAATAACTTTAACTAATTAATTATTATTAATTACTTGTTCATGATTGTCAAGGATTAATTAATTATTAATTAACTCATTAATTAATTAAGTAAAGAAAAAAAAGGGGGTTAATAAATTATATTGTAAATTAAAGCTTACGTATTCGAGAAGGGATAGGACATTAAATATAGGATAAAATAATAAATAAACGGATAAGGGGACATGAATAATAAGATAAAGCATTAATAATCGGATAGGGTAATGAATGTGGAGATAAGGTAATAAATGAGGAGGAAGGGCGGTGAAGGAGGAATATGAGGGGGAAGGTTTACGGAGGAAAGGGGGATTTCTACGGATTATTTTCTTTGGGGGATCTTTTGGATTTGCAGAGAGGAGAGTTGAGTTCTGGAGTCGGAAGCTTTAGTACAGGGGCACCGGTTTGTTGGAGGTTTTGGGCACGGGGGCCAGGATATCCATATGATATCCTGGAGCTAGGTAGTTGTCCTAGTTGGCAGGGAGGATAGTAGGTTTGGGCAGTGTTGGTCAGTGCATCAGGTAGCAGGAAGGCAACAACAAGGCGAATTAGCATCAAACCCAGGTAATTTAAAATGTGTATTTGTTTTATTTTGATATAAAATTCTATTATTTGTTGATAAATTTATATGCGAATGTGCTCAAAATAGGAATATTTGAATTTTTACTGTTTTGCCCAATTAAAAGAAATTAGTGAATTTTCTGAAATTAATACTGTTACAATTCATGTAATTATTTGACGTAAAATCTATTCGGCCCCTACAAATGGTATCAGAGATTTTGTTTGAAATTTGGGCCTAAGGGCCAAATTCCCAGCTCCAACTCCAGCTCCGCCTAACCTGCAAACCAAACGTATTATTATTGTGATTATATATAAACAAATCTAAATATATATGAATGAAATACATATTGAAAATGTAAAAAAATGAATTTACTAAAGTAAAACAAGCAACCAGGGTTGTTGCAAATGATAATTAATTTTAACTCCAATGCAAAATTCAAATTTATCAATGTCATTGAAAAAAACATCTAGTTTTGCATGCCAAATAATACAAAACGCTGAATGCCACTTCTAAATCCAGGCTTGACAGTAATCTCTTCGGAGGAAAGGAAGTTACCCGCGTTCATTAGCAAGCCTCAATCGGCAGTCCATATTGACCTCTGCAAGATTATAAAGGGCAGCTACAACTGCTGCTTGTGCATCTGCTCCAGGAAAACTTAGAAGATCAACTAAGCGCTTATACACCTGCCATGTATGTAGAGATGAACCATATAATCAGCCATTGGAAACCAAAATCTGGAGGAAGCAAATCTCCAATGAGGCAATATCTTAACCAAGTCAACCTGTTTTAGCGAGAAGTAATCCCAGTTTAAAAGCTACAATAGAGAAACCACAATAAGCTAAGGGCACAGCTAATTGAGGCCTTCGATCTTTGGAAACAAATATGCAGGTTGCATTAGAAGTTCTAGACATAACGACACACCAATGGAACCAGTTCCCACAGGTTAACAAATACTACACGAAACGAAATTCGGCCTCATAGATTTCATGAGCATTTAAGAACAAAACAACAACCACCGAAAGTTGACACATACTCACTAGACCTAATACATTAATGAAAACATAATAGTGACCTATTAGTCCTAATCCAAAACATCGATGAACGGTATAAAACAGTGGCAAGGGGAAACTTGGCTCATATGTTCCAAAATCCGGTGGTTTGTATCGGGTTTGCCGGCAAAGAAGAGACCTATCTTTCGATTCAAAATCGCAGAACACGGTTCTCATGAAACAAATATATTTTTAACATTTTGATGATCGTCTACACAACAAAGGTTAAAATAAAATAGAGATAGGAATGCCAGAGATTGCTATTTTGTATGAGATTCTATAGACAACCCAATAAAAGAAAAAGAACAGTGCACGGAATGGAGTGGAAATAACGATAAGAAAACAGTCGTACCTTGGCCGTCCCAGTGCTTGATCTCTTCATTTTTTTTACTTTTGTAATTGTAATTGAAACTCCACGGGCAGAACAAGCTTAAGGTAGTGTTTGTGCTCGTTGGGTGTCGTGATCTCGAACCCTTCCTCGCCCTTACAAAAGAAAACCCTTTCACCTTATACCGGAAGTATTTTACAAGGAAGAGGCAGGGACAGAAATAAGGAATAAGACCGCCATGGTTACTGTAATTACCAGTGCACCAAATACATTCAATACACTTCTGGATAACATGGTTCCCATTTTGATCTCGCACGCAGCGCATAACATGTCCATCCAATTCCTGGACAAGCTCCAATTACTGGTCTGTATCAACAACCTTGACAGCCTTCTGGATAACTCGGCAGCCATACATTTGAAGACTAAGTGCTCAAACATGGCCAGAAAGAAGATTTGCCAAATTGCGCCTTTTCTTTGCAGTGCCATGCTCGAAGAAATTCTGTAGAACATAATTCCCAAAAACGTCTGTCATGAGAATCAATGCATGAGGAAAGATTTCCATAAAAACCATATTCTTCTCTTTAGGGCTTGCAGTTTCAAGCTTTTGTTGAAGACGATGGGCAAATTCTCACGAACGCTCTACTGGTCACGGTATGGAGGAGCAGAGGAAAGAGGCGAAAGATGGCAGAGGAAGGACGCGTAGGGTTCGAAGAGCTGACAGGTGTAGGGTTTTAGGGTTAGGTATGAAGAGCAATCGGGAAGGAGGGGGCACGTGGGCCTCATGCGAGGACCCACTGCCCGACTGTAGAGATAATTTTTTTATATTATATTATATTTTATTCTTTTACTAATTCATTATTATTAATTTACTTTAATTGCATTTTAAATAATTAATTTTAATTTTAAATCTAAATTTTAATAATTAAATTTAAATTTCTAATCTCGTTGAATGTCAA
>ML799291.1:261819-274398 GCA_009831015.1 Picea engelmannii
TGGAGTTAGGTCAATATAGTTGACGCTCCAAGATAGTCTAGCAGAGGAAGGATAGGAATGGAGATGGAAGTAGGTTAGGGAGGAAGGATGAGTAGTAATAGTTGAGAAAGTATGGAGATATGTCTTGTGGTGGAATTTAATGTTTTCCATTCAAAAAAAAAGAAGGAGAAATGTGTATATATGAATATTTATTATTACGTAACTAAACCACAGTGGTTAAAATAAACTGTTGAACCAGATAATAGTAATTAAAGGATTTCTCAAACAATTGATTGGTTGTTGTCTTTTATAAAAGACTAGTCTTGTTGACTGGATTGGATGCATACATAAATTACTAAAGAATGGTAGTTTTGATTATTAGTACATGCATGAGACTTGCATGTACTAGCTACAAATGCATTTCTTGTACATATACACTAGTATGTATGAGTTTTCTTGACTTACTTACTGATAATGTCGGTTACTTGTTATGAATGTGTGAACCATGTTTCTTTCCCTTTGTACCATAAGATACCTTAACTTCGGGACGAAGTTTCCTGAAGGGTGGGAGTATGTAACAACCCTTCTTAAATAGATGTATAGGATTATTAATTGTAATTAATTTAATAATCTAACTGTCCTAAAAGTTAGCTAAACAATAATTATTTCTTAAATAACTTTAACTAATTAATTATTATTAATTACTTGTTCATGATTGTCAAGGATTAATTAATTATTAATTAACTCATTAATTAATTAAGTAAAGAAAAAAAAGGGGGTTAATAAATTATATTGTAAATTAAAGCTTACGTATTTGGGAAGGGATAGGACATTAAATATAGGATAAAATAATAAATAAACAGATAAGGGGACATGAATAATAAGATAAAGCATTAATAATCGGATAGGGTAATGAATGTGGAGATAAGGTAATAAATGAGGAGGAAGGGCGGTGAAGGAGGAATATGAGGGGGAAGGTTTACGGAGGAAAGGGGTATTTCTACGGATTATTTTCTTTGGGGGCTCTTTTGGATTTGCAGAGAGGAGAGTTGAGTTCTGGAGTCGGAAGCTTTAGTACAGGGGCACCGGTTTGCTGGAGGTTTTGGGCACGGGGGCCAGGATATCCATATGATATCCTGGAGCTAGGTAGTTGTCCTAGTTGGCAGGGAGGATAGTAGGTTTGGGCAGTGTTGGTCAGTGCATCAGGCAACAGGAAGGCAACAACAAGGCGAATTAGAATCAGACCCAGGTAATTTAAAATGTGTATTTGTTTTATTTTGCTATAAAATTCTATTATTTGTTGATAAATTTATATGCGAATGTGCTCAAAATAGGAATATTTGAATTTTTACTGTTTTGCTCAATTAAAAGAAATTAGTGAATTTTCTGAAATTAATATTGTTACCATTCATGTAATTATTTGATGTAAAATCTATTCGGCCCCTACATTCTCAGTTCCGAACCATGTCGACACAGGAGTTTGTAATTCATTCAGTTCTATTGATTACATTTTAATAGAAATACTCTTTTCTCGTCCAATTAATATCTTGCAAATATTTGAATTGTTATTCCATGGGCGTATTTGTTATGAATGTTGATGGATTGTGCTACTGAACGTGCTAACATTATATGTTATCACCATATGCTTGTGTTTCTTGGTGGTTGAGGACAAGTTGCAGGTATATTGCTTGAGTCAAGTGCTCAACGGTGGACTTCATCGAACATCTGGACGAGGTAGGCCTTTTATCTTGTCTTGCTAGCATATTTGTTTATATAGCATACCTGAGATTAGAGTTGATTTCTACAGTCATATTCGTCTGTTGTGGTTTACCCCTAGCCATAGAGAGATTTTCCTCGTAACAGAATTGGCAACCATACTGGGGATAGAATCTTATTTTTTGGGGTTTGGAGTGTTTTTCTCCTTACATTGCTCTCGTTTATATTGAGTTTCTTGTCGTATGATTGCTTGACAACCTTTGTTCACTCTGGGTCTGAGTTTCTTAGACTTATCCTTAGCCTAGTTGTGCTTTGACACAAATACGCGGGTTTTTGCCTGACATTCATGTACATATGTGTGTTGTCCTTCTGCAAGAAGCATATATACAAACTTTTCCCTTGAACAATCACATACATCACCCTTTGTTGTTTGGTTGTTGGGTAGGTTTTGATGATCGATGAGTCTTCTTGGGTCTCTATTATGATTGTGAAGTGTTTGTGGAGTGACATGAAACCTTTCTTTGGTTGAATTTTTGGGCGGTGCCTTTCTCATCATCCTTTTCATTTTTTATTGTCCTTGCATCTTGGGTTGGGTGTTTGCTTCTTGATATCCTACTTGGTTTGTCTATGTTTACATACAATAGAGTTTTTATATCAAGTTGTTGTTCAGTCCTTGCATTTTCATTATTTTATATTGAAAATACAAAAATATTAGGCATTTTACATTGTTGGCATTTGATTTCCAAGGTCTTTATCATTGATGTTAGTACATGTAAAGAAAGATTGCATTTTATTTAGAATTGCATAACTGAATTGAGAATTGCATTTTGAAAAGCATATCATTTATTGGGAATTGAAGTTAGTACTTTGCATTGTATTCATATTCATTTATTTTACTTGCTGAGTCATAACATCACTAGTTTCACGATCGCACCTTTTTGAGTAAGCAAGGCCACTAAAAGTAATGCTATAATTTAAAATTGATTAGTAACGAATTTATTTTTCTAGGGTGCGCAAACCAGCTTAGGATTAAGAGCCTTGGAGTAGGATTTTGTGAGTAAACTTCTTCAAGGCTATTAAATCAACATATGTGTCTGACTAAGGGAGTGGATAAATCCATTGTATAATCGGTAATATCAGGAGGCTCCGCTTACACCAAAGTTAAGCACGAGGTCGCGTGAGGTTGGTTGAAGGAATAYCCCCCCGATACCTTCTTAGTGTCAGATATATTTCTGGGGATCTATTCGTATATGGGGATCTTGCTAGTACCCTTACCTTTGTGAGAGGTGGTGCTTTCAAGGTTTCGGGCTTTGTTACCCTGCCCATATGGTGSACYTGACTTACGAATGTTCGCATGTGCATCGGTTATATTGTGGTTTCTTAGTTGCTTGACTTAGGTACCACATAGATTACTTGCAGGGGTTATTCTGCAGGTACCATGGGTWAGATAAGTGTCAGACAACACACAACCTTTATGGAGGATTACCTCTCCGGGGGGATCTGACCAACTGGTTGTTAAGCCTACGAGGGCCCTTATAATTGATTATGTTACCTTTGATCTTTAGCAAAGGAGTCTCAGGCCCCTCTTGGGTGAGGCATACCTACTTTAGAGAGGGAGGCCCCTTTCAACCACTTTATCATGTTTGTGTGCATATTGGCCATTTGATTATTTTTGGTGTGCTTTTGATTACTAGTTGGCCTTAGGATTTATTTTTTATATCTCTAGTCTTTAGTCATCGTGGAGCTAGACCAGCTTCCTCGCAGGTCTCACCGCTTGTTACAGTTACCATCACATTTTGAGTCTTTGCCTTCTGAAAGGCGTATAGTTATCAAACGTGGTACACACACCTCCACTTATCAGACTTGTGATCATACAAGGATGAGTACTGAATCAAGTCAGCAAGATACTTGGAGTCCTTTGACTCCCATACCTACTATAGTTAACGGTACCCCTTCGACACCTTCAACCACAATGGTTTTAGTGCTGGAGATGCCTATCATCACCTCTGCACGTCCCATAATGAATACTCAATCTATAGCCACGAACCCCTTTGGGTCTCTTGGTGACTCACCGGGCTATAATGTTTAGTCCATTCATATGGCCTCTAGTCCTTTTTCCTATGGTATGTCGAACTTCACATCGTAATTTTCAAACTCCATCCCAGTGGCTGATACGAATGCTAGCATTGGACTTGGGGGCACAATTCCTCCACATACTCCATTCTCGTTTGGTGGTACTCACATCCCTCGAATGACTCCTGCTGTTGGAGGCGTTCCTCCTTTCAACCCCGGATCTGATCATGTTACTTTTGGATGGAGTAACCAACCTGGCAGACAAGCTATTGCTTATGGTCTGTTCTTTACACCCACCTCCTTTGTACCATTTCCGACCAACATGTTTGGCATGACGAATCCACCTTTATCCTCCGGATCCACACCCAGAGGAGGTCAGTTTCATACCTTGGGCAACCCTCAACCTGGAGCCACTTCGGCTTGGGGCAGTTTTTACAACCCTCATCAGAACATTCCTACTAGAATAGTGCCCAACCAACCCCTTATGAATCAATCTGGAGGAGCATATTACAATCCCGGATAGGGCCATGGTGCTTACCAGACCCCTGGATGGGTTGAGATTCCTCAACAACAATCTTTCCAAGGAGCTTGGGGCCAGATGTTGCAACCCCATCTCCCTTTTCTGGCCACGCTCAATCTACCAGACTTGTCTAAGTTAATGAACGATCATGTGTGTCATGATCCAACATGGCCCCCTGTTCCCACCAAGCTTCCTTCAAATATTCCAAAATTCAAAGGCAAGAATGGTGAAGACCCAGGTGATCACGTTACTACTTTTCACCTTTGGTGCTCTTTGAATTCCCTTAACGATGATTCTATTCGTTTAAGAATTTTTCAACGCACCCTTACAGGGGTCGTCGTGAAATGGTATATCGAGCTACCAAGGGGGTCATACAAAACCTTTAGTTAGATGGTCTAAGTCTTCCTCAACCACTTCCAATTGTCGGTTCGTTACGATGTTGGATTAGAACTTCTCTCGACCTTATGCCATAACAAAGCCAATCATGTCTCAGACCACATCCAGGAGTGGCGTAGATGGAAGAGGTTGATCAAGACCTGCATACCCCCAAAATTCCTGCTAGAGTGGTTCCTTAAGTCTCCACAGCCTTATATTTCGAAGGATGCTTCTACATCCGAGGTTACATCTGAGGAAGAAGCAATTTTCAAAGCCCAATAGTTAGATCTTATATATTCTCAGTCTGGGATGTTATACGAGATTCTTCCAGATGCACCAAGGTCAAACTATGACCCTAGACAAAATCTTGGGCCTCATGTTGATGGCATTGTAGGCTCCGCCAATGTGAAATCCACAGACTCGATGACAAGCCATTTGAAAGAGTTGTCTCTAAACCAGTCTGTAGGAGAGCTGGCTTCGTTGGTGTCCTCTAATCCCACTCAGTCGATGAATGTACATTATGTGCAATCGTCGACCACCCTGAATGCTAACCAACAACTAGTTGGGAATAAAAAGAAAGGACATAATAATAATCGTCAGGGTTAGAAAATTAATAATGAACCCAAGGACAATGGTAATAATGAGAAGACGAATAATAATGATGGTGAGGGCAAGAAAGAAAGGCAAAAGGTGAAGTTTCCCTGTAAGCTTTGTACAGATGATCATCTTACCCATTTATGCCCCAAACTTGCAGAAGCTGCGAGGCTTTTATCTCTACCGCCCGTTGTGCTGACTAATCCTTTTCCACATAACCAACACATGGCCTCGAGCTCCTCGAATGTCGAAAATGTGGCAGTGGGATTCAACACCAAACGATGCAAGACGATGACCGTTTATGCATCAATATGGTTAAATCTGAGGTTAATGTAGCCACTCGGTCTCACAATTACAGTTCTCCACAGACTGTACCTAGTCTAGAGTCTCCCCCTCCTTCGAAGACTCCCTTACAAATCGAAAAACTAGAGCCCCTGCCTCAAATTTCGAAAGGAGTACTCAAGCGCTCTACCCACAATCCTAATGCTAGAGCCGCCTGTAATTACTCTATTGTTGAGGACCTGGGTCAAACCCCTTGTGCGATGTCGGCTCTGGAGGTACTCTAGAGGTGTCTTTCACAAATGAATGCCTTGTTATCTACATTAGGAGCTCTAGATCCTTGTGGCTCAAAATTTATCAAGTTTGACATCATAAATGTGAAGCCTCGCTTGCCTTACCATGTGGCATTCCAAATCCATGTGGGTTACTCGAAGTATACCATCAAGCGTATTGTTGTTGATGAAGACACTGCAACATGTGTGTTGTCCTTGGTTTGTTGGAAAGCCCTCGGTTCTCCAACCATGTTGACTACTTTTGACGGTCATTCCTTCCACCCTCACAATATTCTTCCTGCCTTTCTGGTCCAGTTAGGTGGGAAGACGATAGAAGTGGATGTCGAGGTAGTTGATGCGCCTCTCAACTATAACTTGTTACTAGGACACAATTGGACTTACGCTATGACTGCAATCGTATCATCCATCTTCTGTACTGTTTGTTTTCTTCATGATGGGAAGATCGTGACGATCGATCAATTGTCCTTTGCGTATGCTAGCCCCAATGCATCTGTTGGAATGTCGATGCCCGTGATCGACAATTCGCAGTCGACAACTGAGAATATCGGTGTCAGAATGTATTCATCCCTTATGGGTACCTTCGACTTCATGGCACCGATTCACCATATTTACACCATGTCCTGTAGGCCCGTTTCGTCAGAGAGGTTTGTTCCTTTCCGCACTTCCTATTTTAACGATCCTTGGACCCTACCTTCCTCGACTATGTCTTGTGAAGGTAGGTTACATTCTGGAATATCCATGCCACTATCGGCAGCAGAGATTGTGTATCAAGTTATTCTTGACTCTTCTAGCGATCCAGATCTTGTTACCTCGCAGACGAATGAGGAGGATCCTATCTTGGAGCCCATGTGGGCCACTTCATCGTCTTGTTCAGGTGGTTGTCTCGATGAGACTTTACCTTTAGACAAAGCTATCATAGTGACATGAATGGTTTTGACAAACCTTGGGATGATATGTATCATCGCTCTTATTTTCTCCTAGAGCTTGCTAAAATCGAGCAAGATGACTTTAGATCTACTTTGAGCGAGATAGTCGGTCATGTCATAATTCCACTTGACACGCATGACATTTATGTCGAAGGAAACATGGCGAGTATCTCCCCTACCATCACGATCGATATCTCTTGTATCCCTGGCAATATTGAAAATGTATACATCGGTGCAGATTGTTCTCTAGAAGAAATTATGATCTACACTGAACTCTTCAAGGAATTCCAAGATGTATTCACTTGGTCATATGAAGAGATGCCAGGAATCGACCCTCGAATTGTTGAACATGAGATTAAAACTTGCCCAGATGTTAAGAATGTTCGATAACGTCTTAGAGCTGCCAATCCCTAGAAGGCCCCTGCTATTAAGGCAAAGGTAGAAAATTTGCTTAATGTTGGCTTTATCTACCCAGTTCCCTTGACTGAATGGGTATCCAATCCCTTCTTGTGAATAAAAAGCAAGGAACCATCTGTGTATGCATGGATTTTTGTGACCTGAACAAAGCCTATCCTAAAGACAACTTCCCGACACATTTCATCGATCAGATTCTCGACGAGTGTGCGGGAAGCGACATTTTTTCTTTTATGGACGAATTTTCAGGGTATAAACAAATTCAGATTAAACCCGAGGACCAACATAAGACGACATTTATTTTCCCTTGGGGTACTTTCACATACCAGAAGATGCCTTTCAACCTTAAAAACGTCGGAGCAACCTTCCAACGTGCTATGACCTTCACATTTCACGATCTCAAGCATATATTCGAAGCCTATCTTGACAATCAGACTGCTCGTTCCCGTAAGAGAGTGGATCACCCTAAGCACCTTCGACTAGTCTTTGAAAGATGTCGCCATTATCGCATCTGGTTGAACCCTCATAAATGCATCTTTTGCGTTATGTCAGGTTGTCTTCTAGGATTTTTAGTCTCTGAGACTGGGATCATGGTAGATTCGTTAAAGGTTGAGGAAATACTTCAATTTTCTTCCCCACGCACTATTCGTCAACTTCAGGGCTTACAAGGGAAAGCTAACTTTTTACGACTATTTATAGTGAACTATGTCAATATTACTAAGGGTTTCATGTGTCTCTTGAAGAAGCACTCTCCTTTTATTTGGGATGAGCGAACCCAGGAGTCCTTCAATGCTTTGAAGTAAGCCTTGGTATCAACACCTCTGCTGAAGTCTCCAGACTACAGTAGGGATTACTTGCTTTATGTCGCTGCGTCCAAAGAGATGATTGGTATGGTGTTGGTTAAGGAGGATGATGAGCTCCGTGAGCATGTCATTTACTATCTTAGTCTAAACTTAGTCGGCCCTAAACTCAAATATTCTCATGTTGAAAAGATAGCTTTGGCTCTCATACACACAGTCCAACGATTATGACATTATATATTGCTTTGCAAAACTATTGTGGTTGTCGATGTCAATCCATTTCAATACGTCCTTACCAGGTGTATCATAGGGGGAAAGTACAATAAATGGATTGTCATTCTACAAGAGTTCGATCTCTATTCCGCTTCTGTGAGGTCCAAAAAATCACTAGTTTTTGCAGAGTTAATATCTTACTTCCCTCGATCGGACGAGGATGTTATTCATGTTGATTCATTTGCGGATGAAAACATTTTCCTTGTCTCGTCGTCAGACCCCTGGTATGGAGCCATTGTTCTCTATATTCAAACTTTGAAGTTCCCTTAGCATATCTCGTGAGATGACCAACGACATATACGATACCAAGCTAAGAATTAACTTATCATCGGCGACACTCTGTGTCGTCGAGGAGTGGAAAATATCTTACGTCGTTGTTTAACTCATGACGAAACAAAGTCTGTTATAAACAAATGCGACGGTGGGGCTTGTGGTGGTCATCTATCCGAGCTTGTGACAACCCTTAAAATTTTGCGAGTCGGTTATTTTTTGCAATCTATCTTTAAATATTGCATCGAAGCGGTTAAGAAGTTTCACCCCTGCCAGTTTTTCACTCGAAAAATTCGCTCCCATCCAACCCCTCTCCATCTAGTCATTACTATCAGTCCCTTCACCAAGTGGGGGGTGGACTTTGTGGATTGCAACCCAACTTCAGTTGGGGGGCATCAACACATTATCGTGGTTGTATACTACTTTACTAAGTGGGTCGAGGCCATGCCTACAGTTAAATTCGACGATAAGACTATCACCTTCTTCGTATTCAATCAAAATATAGCCAGGTTCGAAATCCTGAGTGAGATTGTCATTGATCATGGTAGTCACTTTCAGAATGAAGTGATGGAGGAACTAACATCTAAATTGGGGTTTAAGCATGGTCATTCTTCCCCTTACTACCCCCAGGAAAATAGACAAGTAAAGGCCATGAATAAGTCTCTCAAGACCATTTTGCAGAAAACTGTCAGCCAAAGCAAATCTAACTGACATATCATGCTATATCCCGCACTTTGGGCATACAAAACCTTGGTCAAGACCTCCAACAGTTTTTCTCCTTTCCAGTTAGTACACGGTGTGGAGTCGATATTACCTATTGAGTGCGAAATCCATCCTCTTAGATTGGCATTTGTGCTCCTACCTGACACTTTCAATCTCGAACATTGCCTCGTGCACCTAGAGAGTCTAGAGGAGCAGCGTCAAGACGCCTCCATGAATATCGAATCGAATAAAAGACGTGTCAAGGTCCAATATGATAAGTCTGTTTGTCCCTGACTATACATTGAGGGTGACTTGGTCCTTCTATATGATCAAGCCAAAGAACCACTGGGGGAAGGAAAGTTCAAACCCATGTGGCACGATCCCTATATCATGCGACGTGTCTTAGAAAAAGGATCCTATGAATTAGAATATTATGAAGGAAACATATTGGCTAAGCCCGGGAATGGGCTCTATTTGAAAAGATATTACGTTTGAGCCCCAAGCTTGGGCGTAACTCTTTGTATACTAATGTATTAGTGTATATATATTTTCCCTTTATGTTTATCTTCAGCTTGCTTATCGAGTTTTCCCTTTGTTGGCAGATGTCAATCAAGTCTTCGGTCTACTTAGGATTCGCAGACGGGGTTAGTGGTCATACACATAACTTGGCTTCCATTGCTTGGGTTGTTTACTCACCCGAGGGTCTACTGGTGTCTTCAGGTGGCGTATGCCTAAGGCCATCAACAAATAACGTGGTCGAATATAACGTCATTATAGAACTTTTGCATGATGCCATTTCACATGGTATTCGATCTTTAGAGGTTCATCTGGACTCCCAGTTAGTAGTATGTCAGTTGAACGATAGTTACCATGTGCATCACCCTACTTTACTCTGACGATTCCTACGGGTACGACTTTTGGAACGACGGTTTGATTTTATTACTTATCATCACATGCCTAGGAGTTCTAATTATGTATTTGATGCATATGTTAATTTTGTTTTAGATTGACATTTTTCATATAACTAAAACAGAGAAAACATTATCATCAATGTACACATTGTAACATAAGTAAAGCTGAAGAACCATGTTTTTATATATATTTGAAAAAATGTGATGTTTATAGTACAAAATTGGGGCTAACACCCTCAATATACATATACAATCGATCATACAATAGTCATGACATCTACGCCTGTGGTGCAGGATGAGTGTCATGATAAAAAACTACGATGTTTGCGAGACGCCGAAAGAGTCATTCCCAAGCACAGGGCACACCCACCACCTATCGTTGCATAGCCTCTGATAGATCCTCCACCTGAACTATAGGAATCCTCGATGTCAAAAGAGACAAGTTGCCCTGCACGTTTTGAAGGACTCTCTCTACGTCCCCTCTTGTTGCCTCATCTCCCTGGTGCCTCTGACGATGTCATGGAAGTTCGTCTGGCCGTCATGGACCTACGTCTGTGTCACATACATGTCTAATTAGTACTTAACATCATCCAAACATATTTTTGTTTTCCTATACAAAAATACAAAAAAAAATGAAATATTTAAAAAACTTTGACATACTTATGTCTCTGTAGGCAGACCCTGGTGATAATGGCATGTTAGGATCTCCTTTGAAGTCGATCCCTCTATAAGGGTAGTAATCTAGAGATATCACCTATCGTCTCCACCAGAAGAAGAAGTCATCGTTGTAGGGTGTTGGCATCCTACCTCCCCCTGCCGCCTCATCACTTCGGTCCACCGTGCCATGGCTGGATCACGAGGTCCACGCGGAATAATCTCGACTCTAGGTCCCAAGCCTGGAACCCGCTCGAAGAAAAAGTTACAAAGGATAGAAGTGAACCATAAGTTCCTTTTACTATCATGTTTGCATTATTTCAGTTGGCTCTTCATATTGGCCAATAGTGAGGTGCACAAGTTGTACATCGTGGGTCTCAAGCAATCCACCGAGTAGAACATAAGTGGCCTCGATGCCTAGTGCAAAGAGGTTGATCCTGTGATCCATGTCAGAACGAGGACAACAATCTTGAGACTAATATTGCTTATCGCTCTAATGGGGAGTTGAGTCCCGACCTTCTCGGTCCCTGCAATGCAATGAGCGTATATGTATTCCTTGATTTTCATGCCGCTCCCAACTCCCCGGGCTTTAAGGTTGACCACCTCTCCCCGACGTGACAATCCTGCCAAGAAATAAATGTCCTCAACTTTAATCCTTAATTGTTGTCCATCAAGGTTGAAGCTCTCACTATCGGAATCCCAGTAATCCACGAGCAACTGTAGTACTCTCACTTGGGCCCTCATACCTTTGACAAACCAAAACTTGTAAAGCCCACATATTTTCAAGGCCATTTGGGCCCCTGGATCTCTCTCCACTGCATCATCTACCTCCTCATGTTCTCTTTCTCTCCACTCTAGCACCATCCTGTAAGAGACAAACCCTTTTTTGAGTTAGCAACCACTAAAAAACATTGTTTACGGACATATACATGAGTTGTAGTGTACACAGTCGCATATATGGTTGCTTATACGCTGGCTATTTTTTAAACAACTGCGTATAAGCATGCGTATACGCGATTCGATGAATTGTAGCCCACGTACACCTAAAGTTTCAATTTGCTACCTAAATAAGTTTAAAATGGAACCTAAATACAAAATCTAATCCACTGAAAAGAAAGAGGAGAGCAAGATGAGTTACTTGGTCCAGACGGTCGTCGATTCCGTCGCTCGTAGCTCCCGCAATCACCAGTTGAAGTTCGGAGGCAGTTTGTTCCAAAATCCACTATTTGGGTAAAAAATACAAATAATATAGTAAATTTGTTTTTTTTTACTATTTATAGCAAATTTTTACCCACTTTGCATAGTTTCGGGCAATATTTTGGCCTAATGGACTAGTACGACAGTGGATGGAGTTGGTTTTTGTAGTTTTATCCAGGGATTCTTGCATTTTTTAGCGCCATGTCGCTCGGACAGGTATTTTCGCTACCCAGCATATATGGTAGGTATCCAATCCATCATGCACACTTGCATCGTCTTATAACTGCCACTCATATGCCTTAGGTACGAACCCATTTTATAGTGACATAGAACCTTCTATTTGTGTAAGTTTTAAACTTGCGAAGTAAAGCAATGCATATAGATTCTTAAGCAATCCATAAATTACTCAATGGCTCATACACAGAATACACAGATATTTTTACCGGAAACCCTCAACCGGGAAAACCTTTCTTATTTTCATTATATCGAATTTCACCATTCGCCATACAATGTATACAATGTTTTTAGGTATTCCGTAGATAGCAAAACCCTAATCCCTTAATCCGAGATTAATTTACAAATCAGCTAAAAATAGCAAAATCA
>ML799291.1:279316-292764 GCA_009831015.1 Picea engelmannii
CGGGATTAATTTACAAATCAGCTAAAAATAGCAAAATCAGCTGACGCAAAATCTGACGCACCCACACACACACACATGCAAAGAATATAACACACACCCAACAATTTGCAACTAGAAGTGTCATTATCGAATGGTAGAGACTTACCAAACATGGGTACCCTAGTTAGATCCTCTGCTTCATTCGATGCCCATGCATAGATTTTTTTTCCATAGGACCAGAAGTCTCTTATAGCTAATACATGACTTTATATTGAACCTCATTTCTTACTCATAAACATGCTGACCTATACCTAGAGGACTCCCAAGCGAGTTTGATTTAAGCTCTTTTCAGACTTGTTTTCAAAAAGAGAAAAGATTGTCGAGTGCACTTGTCTCTTTCACACTCGTAAATTGGATTTGAAAGGATGTCTATTTGGTGCAATTTTATCCATTTTCCAAACCAAGTAGACTAAGATTACGAAAAATGGCATTTTTTGGCATTAAGTTGTAATTGCATCTCATGCCCTTGCTTGTAGTATTGAGCCTATTGTCGGTCCTCGCTTTTGCTGTATAAGTCGTTCACCTCAATAGTTTTCATCCTCAACCAAGCAGAGCCTTGTTTATATCCTTTGCAGCTTGACACGCTATACACAGGGGGAAACATTCCCCCAAGTGTCCATCTCCTGCATGCACTTCCTTGCATTGAGCATAGGTATGTTCCACTACTGGAACTAGTTTTGCTTACTTACGACACTCCTTTCCTCCTATGTAACATAACATTCATTTGACTATGAAAAAACAAAAAAAAGACGGGCATGAAGGGAATATTATCTTATATTGGCAGCAGTCGTGTCGCCTTTGAACAGAGCACAAAATTTTTGAGTCCTCTTGTCATCAAAATTTTGGCTTTAGCATGACCTTAGAAAGTTGAGCTCATTACAAAGAGTTTACTCCCTCGACTGGTTACTCTTCCAGTCCCTATGGAGAGTTTGATTGATGCCTCCTGCATCTCAAAATTTCATCATTGAGTCTATGCTGCCAGAGTCTTCCATATGTCTTAGGCTCTTGTTCAAAGGATGCCTATCAACCTGTGTCGACCACTTCTTAGAACTCTTGACTTTGCATGTCATCCATACCCTTAGTGTGTCTCAGAATCACATGAAACTGTAGTCCTATTGCGCACCCTGGTCCTACTTTCCACATTGGTAGGTAACCTTGAACCCAACAATCAACATTTCATCATTGGTCACTGACTGGGTGGTTTTCTTTGTGTTCGACGGCAAGACATCTATTCACACATTGGGATTCGTGCAGTGTCTTGGATTCCATTAGCCCTATTGGTGGTTTCCTTGCCTTTGTCAACAATTTTCCTTATTAGCTACTATTCAAAGGGTCTTTTTCGTGTACCGCTTGCATCTGGCACACACGAAAGATGCACAAGGTCATTGATCCGTGAACATGTTCTTCATCCGATTTCCTCCAAATCATCAAGCTCCTGCTTTGTACCTCATGTTGAATGATGAGAGATGGCTTAATGCTCTCCTTTCAACGGGTCTCCTTCCATCGACTTTAGCTCATCTATTCTAGAGACGAGACCTGGAGTCCTATGAGTACCTAGAAGCTTACAGTCATTAGTGGCAAGTTCTCTCGCCATCGACAGTTGGGAATACATCAATGTCTCTTCATCGATGGATTCTTCAAGTGTTCGACCCCGACTTCTTCATTCACATTTGTAAGAATGTACTTGATGCCTTGATACCTACTTTCATTATCGGTAGGTTGTCTCGCGTTTGTTAACGATATACTTTAATGATCAGTAATCAAACGAAGTCTCATTATGTTCGACCTCAACTCCTTTATTCACACGATGTAGACTTTCACCTTTGGCAAATTATGTAGAAGACTTGAAGACATCAGTTTATAGCCGCAGCTTTCCTGAGTTGTTGTTACCTTTCATTGGACCAGTACCTATGTGACTTCAATGATCATGGGAGATCAGATTGTACTCCGTTGTATACATATATCTTCAGATTGATTTTGAGACTGGTTGTACTGGGCCTTGTTCATGACTATGACAACCTTTGGCATGTAGCCACATTTGTGTTACCTACTCATGGCCATTGACAATTGTTTGGTATATTTTCACATGGATTTGTAGTGTAATTCAAATTGGCAGCCATGTGTGCAAAGTCAGTACATATTGTAATGAACAACTAGTTCTTCCAGTTGGGTCCCCATTACTCCACTTCTGGGTCTTATAATGTATTTCGGCCATCGCAGATAGTCCTCTGACCTCACACATTAGGGGGTATCTGTTATAACAAGATTTGCCTCACCCTATGCAAACTTGCACATAGGGCCTTTTTCCATTTCCCTGTGCAAACTTGAAGTCCCTTTTGCAAATCCCAGAGCTAAAAACATTATTTTTCCACATATACGCACCCTACCTATACTACAACATGCGTATATGCAGGTTACACCACTACAACCCGCATACATCGAGATTTGTGCCCAAAATTAAAAAATGATGTCGGCCTTCCATGTCACGTCACGAGATCTATGATCCTTGGCCTTCGATATACTAGAAACGTTTTGACTCGACCCTTCAGTTCCACTTGAAGGCTACAAATGGGCCAAATCCGAGCTATGGAAAAAGAGAGAAGAATTCAACTTTGAGAGCAAAGTTACTCTGGAGAAATTATTCACTTCATATTGATTCTGCATCCCTTTGTCCTTTTAATTCTGAACACATTGTTCAGCCCCCAAGATCTTCCCTACATGATTGAGAACCTCATTGTCTCTCTCATATGAGCTTGCCTTTGGTGGAGGATTGAAGTGGTGGAAGCCCAACTGGAAGGGACTTAGTTTCTCGATTCTGAATCGTGCCGACACAGAAGTTTGTAATTCATTCACTTATGTTGATTACATTTTAATAGAAATACTCTTTTCTCATCCAATTAATATCTTGCAAATATTTAAATTGTTATTCCATGGGCGTATTTGTTATGAATGTTGATGAATTATGCTATTGAATGTGCTAACATTATATCTTATTACCATATGCTTGTGTTTCTTGGTTGTTGAGGACAAGTTGCAGTTATATTGCTTTGAGTCAAGTGTTCAACGATGGACTTCATCGAATGTCTAGATGAGGTAGGCCTTTTATCTTGTCTTTCTAGCATATTTGTTTATATAGCATACCTGAGATTAGAGTCGATTTCTGCAGTCATTTCCATCTGTTGTAGTTTATCCCTAGCCATAGAGAGATTTTCCTCGTAACAACATGTTCTTGTGTACTTCTTTGTAATGGTGGGTTCTACACTTCCGAGGTTGTTTGAATCCCTACACATCTTCCAGTTGGATACTGGTGGCCTCCCACCTAATCCAACTAGATTATTTTGTATGTTTTCATGTCAACACATCTTGTTGTACTTCCAGGGTCGTTTTGGGGCCCTTAACAATGTTTTTTTGAATCGCCGTAGTCAAATTATAGATGTAGTTATAAGTTGACAGTGTGATGTGTAGTTCTCTAAAAGACCTTTCCAACGGGCTCTCACGCGCCTAAAACGGAGTTTGTATGCAAAAGTTACGACCCCAAGAAGTTGAGGTACCAACTTACCCATAGGGGCCTACATAACTTTTGGTGTTTCACCTCCTAAGGTTAGGTTTTTAGATGTCTAGGGTTTTGACATTCATGAGTGGTATCAAAAAGGCCTCTGGAGCCTCATTGTAATCATTTTGCTCAGACATATGCACGTAGCAACCACATCTCTTCTCAGAGATAGCTACCACCATTTCAGCTAGTGTTTAAGTTCTGTAGTTTTACAGTTTCAACGTATTTCATTTATTCAATAGAAGATATTGTTCATTGCATATATGTGTGTTTATTATATTCAGTCTGTTATTCAGTTCGTTCTGCTCCTAAATCCAGATCAACAGGTGCCCCCAGGATCGTGTCTAACCAATGGATGGAGGCCCTTTTTAGACATGGGGACATGCCTTGCGCAACATAGTGCTTGATCGCCATGGAGAAGCCATCACAAAATCACCAACACTACCTTGCAAATATGTAGGCATTTCTTGGAAAGCATGAGAGAGTGTTTGAACCATTGCCATCATGGAGACCACTTATAGAGGATTTGAGAATGTCATTGAGCTAGAAGAGGGATCAAAGCCCACGATCACCACCCCATACATGCATCAGAAGAGAATCAAGGGCGAAATAGAGAAGGCAATAAATGAATTGTTGGAGATGGGACATATCAGGCCTAGCTCTAGTCCCTTCGCTACGTCAGTTGTGCTAGTGAAAAAGAAGGATGACACTATGAGGATGTGCATAGACTACAGGGCACTGAACAAGACGACTATCAAAAAATCGATACCCAATACCTAGGATTGATGAGCTAATCGACGAGCTACATGAGGAAGTGTACTTCTAAAAGGTAAATCTATGATCAGGATACCACCAAATTTGGGCCAGAGAGGAGGATATCCATAAAACAACATTCAAGTGTCACTATGGGCACTATGAATTTCTAGTCATGCCCTTTGGGTTGACTAACACAGCAACTACATTTCAGTTGTGAATGAACCATATCTTCAACAAACAATTGAGGAAATTCTTACTGGTGTTCTTGACAATCTTCTAAACTACAACAGGACGTGGGAGGAACATCTGAAGCATGTGGACGAGATTCTCACCTTTATGGAGAAACAATCAATTTTTTCCAAGGAGGCAAAGTGTGCATTTGGGTTGATAGAGATCCTCTCTCTGGGGCACATGATTAGTGTTGAGGGAGTAAAGGTGCATCAGAAGAAGATCCACACCATCTTAGATTGGCCAACCCCTAGGCCACTCACAGATCTGCGAGGATTCTTTGGGATATGCAGTTATTTATTATAGGCGTTTTGTGAATTGATTTTCACAATTGGTTGTGCCATTGACATACCTCATGAAGAAGGGGGAATTTTGATGGTCAAGGGATGCACAAGTAGCATTTGACATAATGAATAAGGTGATGAGCACTTTCCCAGTATTAGCACTCCCATATTTCACACAACCTTTCACCCTGGAGTGTGACCGATCTAGTGAGGGGATAGGAGTAGTATTGATGCAAAACAGACACCTGATAGCTTTCGAGAGAAGAAAGCTGAGGGAGACTGAGAAACTCTATCTGATCTTTGATAAGGATGTGTTGGCCATCATGCATGCATTCGTCAAGTTCAAATAGTACTTGGTAGGAGGAAGATTTATGGTTAGAACTAACCACAAAAACTTGAGATATTTCTTGGAGCAACGAGATCTGAACAAAAGACATCATAAATGGGTGAGTAAGGTGCAAGCATATGATTTTGACATTGAGTACATAAAGGGGAAGAATAATGTAGTTGTTGACACCTTATCCAGGAGGCCGACAACTTTCTCCATGATAGAGATCTCAACAGACTATAAATCCATTCTTCTAGTAGAATACTCCATGAACACCTTCGCTTGTGAGCTGATGGAGGGTCATATTCAGAATGACAGGTACATGGATAACATCATCTACTGCAAAGACAAGATCTATCTTGTCCTTGAGTCCAAACTAAAGGATAAGATTTTGAGGGTGGTACATGAGGGTATCTAAAAACTTACAGGTAGGTGAGGGAGAGATTTTCCTGGAGGAGTCTCAAGGAGGATGTACTTCGTCATGCGAGGGAGTGCATGACTTTCCAACATAATAAGTTAGATTTTACACATCCTACATGACTGCTTCAACCATTACCGATCCAAGAGCATAAGTGGGATAATATTTCCATGGAATTCATCACAGGATTGCCAAATGTGCAAGACAAGGATTGTATGTACGTGGTGGTGGACAAATTGACTAAATATGCACACTTCTTCTCCATTCCTTCAGAGTACAGTGCATCCTAAGTAGCAAATATATTCTTCAAGGAGGTGTTTAAACTCCATGGTCTTTCAAGGAACATAGTCAGTGACTGAGATAACAGGGTTCTCAACGCATTTTGGCAGGAGCTATTCAGGTTATCTAGGACATAGTTGACACCTAGCACTAGCTATCACCCCCAGACAGATGGGCAGATTGAGATAGTAAAAAAATGGATCGAGGGGTACCCGAGGAACTATGTGTTAGGGCAAAAATGAGCATGGATAAAGTGGTTGCATATCGGGGAGCATTGCTACAATACCACTCATCAAATGTCCATCGAGATGAGCCTATTTAGGGCATTGTATGGCTATGATGCTTCATCTTTTGTGTGTTTGGAATTTTGGGAGAGTAGAGCTTCCAAGGCCAAAGATCGGTTGCAGGAAAGTCGAGACATCTTGAGGGTCTCGAAGGAGAATTTGTAGGCAACCCATAACCAACAAAAAGTGTATGAAGATAGGCGTAGGGTTGAACGTGACTTTAAGGTTGGGAACATAGTATTTCTCAGGTTGCAACCTTACAAACAGTCATCACTGAAGAAGAGTGGTGCTGAGAAACTAAATCCTCGTTTTTATGGACCCTACAAAGTGATAAGGAGAGTTGGGGAGGTAACATACGAGCTTGAGCTATCAGAGGGTAGCAAGATCCACAACACCTTGCATGTTTCTTGCCTCAAGAAGGCAATGGGATAACGGGTCATCGCCTCGACAGATCTTCCTCCACTAGATGAGGAAGGGTAGTTGGTTCTAGCACCTGAGAGGATTGTTGATGTTAGGGAATAGAGGTCGAGGAGCAAGGTCATTCAAGAATACTTAGTTGTATGGAGAGGATTGCCCGCAGAAGATGCTACTTGGGAAGGAGAGCATATCTTATAGCACCCTGATTAGGAATTGCTTGAGGACAATCAATCTTGGGAAGGATGGACTGTAATGTGCCCTTCCAATTGATCATAACAGAGGATGACTCAATAGCCTATACGACTCTCGTAGGATATAGTCAACAAGGAAAAAGGGAGTCAAGGAGGTTTATTTGGTGTCAAACCCTAGAGTGTCAAGGAGGTTTACAGAGCTTTCTGAACAAGGCCTAGCTCATACAGTTGCAAGTTCTGGAGGGTTTCAAAGAAATCAAGGTTTAGGGCATCCCCATGGGTTGTGTACAAGGCGTCCGACGAGGCCCCGCTAGACGTCTAGCTGTTGTACCGCGAGGATCTCTACGATCGGGAGTTTGCAACGATTGATTAGAGCATGACGATGAGGGGTACATGAGTGGATCTTCTAGTAGTGGATTCAGGAGGATCGTGATGACATTCCATGTTTTGTTTGCTTTGTGTGTGTTATTGTGCAACTACTATTGCAACCAATAAATATCTGCGTGGGTAGTGTTAGGTGCAGTTGTTGTTACAACCAATAGAGATTTGTATTGTTGTGTTATCTGAAGATTTCATCCATAATAAAATGCCATGACCATCTCTTCCATTTTTTGTACTTGCAATGTGTTTGGATAAGCTGTTTACTATAAATTTACATGCAAATTGTTTGTCATAAGTACCCAACCAACATCAAAGCATTGTTTGCAAAGTATTTGATTAAACATTCAACTTAAAACACATTATCTTCACCTACTATAATTAAGGGACATTACACTGTGACATCCAAGGAGGGAACATATGTTCTTAACCATCAGACTCACTCAAATTTACTTGTGAGATCATTAAAAATTGAAACCAATTCTTAAAAATAAAGACGATCCCTCTCTCTTAATAAAGATCATTATTTACTGCTTAATGTTTTTATGTTTTGTGTTGGTTAATTAATCATTTTTATTATACTTTCATCACTTCATCATATTTATAAATTAACAATTATTGCTATTTTTAATTTATATAATAAATTAAGATAATTGATCCCTCTTTACTTGTGTTTTGTAATTGTTTTAAATTTTTATAAGGAGTGACACAATTCTTGCATGGATTTCTTAATCTTGAAAAGTGTATGAATTTGGAGCTTTGAGAATTTAAAATATTGCTCTCTCTAGTCTCTCTCATTGAAAAGGTGGTTTGACTTTCTTTTGAATTTAGTCTCTCCTCTGAAGTGAGGAGAGCTTCATATATGTACTTTTGGGGATGCACATGGGAAGAAGGGCCCCTTTATAAGTCAGGATGTGGGTCCCAATTATGGCCTAAGTTATTATTCCTATACAAAAGCATGGGTAGAGGGAAGAATCCTTCTAATTCAAGATTATGTTGACACTAGCAAGAAAGGAAGAAGAGACTTTTAAGTGTCCTATTTGAAGTTTTGAGACCCCACATCCACTCAAGTATTTTCATCACTCCTCGAGTAACCTCTCTTTTTGGGCTTTATGCATATATTCAAACATCCTGGTTTTTAGTACATGGGGTTCTATCATTGAGGAAGATGAGCATCAAATACAGAGTGACACTCAAAAAGTCAAATTACTCGAATCATTTGGTTGGCCAAGAAATAAATATGGATATCTTAGACTTAAAAGATGCTTTCCTTTTAGATGCTTGTTTTTAAAGTGAAATGATTATTAAATTGTAAATATATTGTGAAATTTCAAATTATTTAATTATAAGGATGTTATTGTGAACATGTCATATCTTTTCAATTTTTTAAACATTATTAAAAATAATAAAATTTAATATTAAAAATTATATAAAATTATTTAATATTAGTTTTAAAGTAAAATTTAAAATTGTTTTTGATTAATTAAGATTTTTTTTTTTTTTTTTAATTATTTTGATTAATAAGTTTATTTTTAATGTAAAGAAATAGATTAATAGTTTAAGACCTAAAATTATTTAGTAAAAGTGAAAGCCTATTTCAAGTGGTGTGGTTTTTTTTTGAATAACATTGATGAATAAACTAATATTTGTAGATAGTAATAAGTAATAGTTGTCCACATAGCTGATTCACAATTGAATTATAATAGATTTTACCATCTTAAACGAAAGAAAGAAAAATTTAAAAAAAGAAATAAAATAAAATAAAAAGTCTTTAATTTTGATAAAATATAAATAATTAAAGTATAAGATTTGTTTTTTAACAATAACTAAACATAGATTGTATTATAAAGGTTGCGTCGAAGCAAACAACAATAAAAAAGTTCTTACATAGAGAGGCATCCAACATGTAGAAATTTCTAAAACTAAGAAATAAACATAGATATTCTTGTCCCAGTTGGGACCAGGATCAACCAAACTAATTACATCTTTGTAGAACTATCCAAGACACCACACAACTTTGTAATACATAGATTAATTAGAAGAGACAAAATCCTGGAAATCTAGGGCCTTGTTCTGGAGTTGAGGCCCTTCTTCCATATCCATAGGTGATGTGCCATGGTCGTTAGTGCTAAACCCACTACCATTATCGCCATCTCGAGGTGAGTTTTTGTCCTGAAGATAAGACACAGAGGTAGAGGGTTAAGGGTGGTTCTGTGCTTTCAACTCTTGTATGTCTAATTCCATATCATCCATTCTTCGAGTCACGATGGGCAGGGATAACTCAAAATCCCGAATTTTGGATGAGGATAGAGTGGCCAAAGCTTGTTTGAATTCCCCAAATTTTGAAGAAAGTTGTTTCATAGTTGCTCTATTCTCTTGAGCAAATTCCTCATGGTGTATGAGGACTTTTTTAAAGTCACTCAAAGTTGGATCCATACCTTCTAGCTGCAACCAAAGACTGAGGTTTCGTCATCCCCCAAGAATACCTAGATCGAAGCCCCAATTGACAACAAAATGAAGTTCACGACAAAGAGAAATAAAATGAAACAAAGGATATTAATAACTAGGGCCAGAAAACGAGGGGGAACAAACCATACAAAACCTAGGAGGAACAATGAGCTTGACAATCCAAAATTCATCCACTATCTAAATTGAAGCCAGCAAAGCCACCGATGGGTTTGGCAATAGGATTTGAAACCTGTACCTGCACAGACCCCTTTGACCCCTCATAGATCCAATAGAGGGAAACTGCTTGATCATCAACACAATGCACATTCCATGAGCCATCACGCCTCCTAAAAAACTAGAGAGACACCTCACGAAGTGAATGCCTGCACATATGTAGTTACTCATCAAATGTGTGAGGTTAAGAATCCAAAAACCAAGACAACTGAGCGATCCACCTGTCCCAAAGCACAAAAGTAGAGAGGGGGAGCACATAACCTTAAGGAATGAAGAACAACCTAGAACCAACCTTAGCCTAATGGTCAACAATGGGATTAAGGTTCTGCTTGATGTAGTATATTTTAAACTCAACAAAGCTAGCACCCAGAGATAAAATGCCAGTTATTATGCCACATAAGAGATTGTTTTCAATATGACTCCTTTTAACAATCGCTCAAACAACCATCATCAATTCTCCAAAAGCTGCAATTCTAGTAATGTTCCTCTCCTTTGCTAATCACAAACCTCGGAACAATGCACAAGCTTCTACAATATTATTTGAGGCCGAACCTAACCTCCACACATAATGGATTACAATGTTTCCTCTGGGATCGAGGAGACTCCCACCCACACCTACCACCCCAATTAAAATATAATAATTTAAAATTTATATCAAAATTATTTTTTTAATTGTTTATATAAAATTTTAAAATAAAATGATATTTTTTATAAAAGAATGATTACTAACTATAATTCAATTAATTTACAATTAAAAATTATCAAAATATCAAAATATCAAAACTTTAAAAAAAATATAGTTTTAATAAATCTATAAATATATATATATATTACAAAAAATAATTATTTATAAAAATATATACAATTATTTAATAACAAAAAAAATTGGTTATAAACAAAGCAACATGAATATATATATATATATGGTCTGGTCTCACTAAAATGCAAATAAAAAACCACTAGATTGATTAAGTTATAGACAAAGTAAATCAAATAAATGAATATATCAAAATTATCATTGTGTGAAGGCTTTGTAAAATGAAAGAGTAAGAGAAAAATAAAAAAATATATTTTGGTTAGACCAATGTGTATTTAGTGGTTGAAGGTACTTCATTTTGTAGTGATTGTTTGTCTTCTTCCTGTATTAGGTGTCATTAGTCCCATGGGATAGTATAATTGGTAAGATGTGTACATATTCTTTTAGTTTGGGGAGAGGTCACGAGTTTTAGTTCGAGCCTGTGTCCCTGGGGCTGCGGATTTATCACTCCCATATCATTCACTATGTGGAGAAGTATCGAAGTGAATTTCCAACGCAAAATCTTCTATCTGAAAAAAATATATATATATTAAGTATCATTGTTATTATCTATTTATTGGTGAAAAACATTGATTGGATTTTCATAGTGATCTTAATGATAGTTGGCATTTCCAGTGATAAGAGTGTGGGAGGGATGGTGAGGTGAGATGTGGTGTGCATATGGACTTTAGAACTTAGTGCATGCCTAGAGTTATCTATGCCAACTACTATTATGAAGAATTGCCTAAGCATAAGAGTTAATAATGGGGAATTGCCTAAAAATTAATAGTTAATTTGGTTGGAAAAAGTGGATATAACACTTTTTAACATATATGAAGCTCTATACTACTACATCAACAATAATCAATTAAACTATTCCTTAAAATTCTTAATTAAATACCATTTTTAATTTTTATTATTTATATAATGTCACAAACAACCTTGAGAAGGTAGCAGAAATTTAGGTTCACACTAGACATCACTCGCATGTCTTTCGAGTGGGTAGAGCTGGTCCTAACACCGTGCTTTATTTTTGTCCTCAAGTTTTGAATGATACTTGTTAAGATCAGTGCCAGATTAGCATGCACGTGTTATCAAGGAGAATGAGTGAGTGAACGCAGAGGCACAACATATTCACAGAATCACATATATTGCCCCCAGGATATCACAATAATAGAGGGAAAATTGGCATTATTATTGATAATTCTTGCGTCAAAAGTTGGCTCCCTGTGTCAAAATCCCTGCCCAAATGGATCCAAACCTGAGTTCACTATAAGATCAACTTGCTCTGGTACAGGCTCTGGTACAGGGAATGCGCTTGGTTGGTTAAACTGCCTTTCGGAACAGAAGTCGTTGCCTCTTTTCTTCTCTCCTACTACTGTACCCCAAAACCGACCCCTTACTAGCAATCTGGCTCAACAAACTCTTCCTTAGGGGCAGGATCTGTCAGTGGCGGAATTTTGTATTCAGAGAGTGAAATTGAATTGGTGTATGTTTTTAATGAATGAATTGATGGCTGCATGTCGGTCAGAAGATAGAGAGGAAAGAAGAGAAGCCTGCAAAGCTTATCAAAGGACCTTTTTTTTAATGGGGCTGCCAACTCGCATTCCACGCTTCGCCCGCCCTTATCGATCGAACAAATAAAGACAGAAACGGTCTGGCTCTTCCAAACTTAACGACTTAACAAACGATGTTCACTTGGCCGTGTAAAACATGGATTACACAACATTGTAAGTTTATGCCCTTTGAAGATTGAATGAATAAATAAGCACCTGGGCACATCAGGTTTAACAGGTAGTTATTGAGAAAACTATTGAAGAAGCGTTGCAGGCCTGTTCGGGCTTTTGGGCACATCCGAAACAGGCTCTGAGGGCGGTTTTAACACACAGGAATGCGGTGGTCAAAACATGACAAACACAGACTCAAATGGTTTTGCGCTCAACACAGATGTTAAACTTGTATCAAAGGCATCAGATTCGACAAGGTACTTTCCGGGACAAACAAATAGGTGTTTTTACACAAAAAATTGCGAGGAATAAGGAATGTCAGATAACTTGTATGTGGGTGCATTAAAAAATGGGTTTTATTCTAGGCGAAAACCCCACATGATGTAATGTCCCATTTCCCTTAGGCAGTCGGAATATCGTGGTGGTTTATCCAATTTCCCGTAAACCATTAAACAGACAAGCTAGGGAAATGACATTAGTAAAGTCACTTTTGAGTTATAAAGTAAAACTTAGAAAAAGTAAATTTATTAATATCAAACCCCTCTTTGAGGGTATTTTCTCCAATTATTAATTAAAATGAATATTTTAATGGAGGAAAAAAAAAAAGGAAAAGTGAAAGGACAAAAAGGAGGATGGAGGATTGGAGAGGTATTGTTGAATAATCATTTTGAGAATTGGGTTTGGAGAAGCTTGCGAGCTTGAGACGAGGGTTTCGAAGCCCTTGGGAAGAAGATTTAGTTTCGGGGTTGAAACAATACCTCCCTAGCTGAAGACAGGAGAAGCCATCCGGGCTTTTCATTTGCACATAACTGGCATTGGATCCCAGGGACTTAATCTGAGATCGATTTCATTTTTCATTGTGGAGAAGAGAGGCATTTCCTGTGGTGTGTGAGGAAGGATCGTGGGTTCCCTTATGTGGGACGCGTCCTCCATTGTGGCTGGGCGATTTTCCCTCATTGTTGGGTTATCCAAGTCGTGGCCACTTGTACTGGAGCGTGAGCCTTGTTCATGATCTCTGCTGGGCGAATTAACTTTGAGGCTGCGTGTTCTTCATCCCAAATGCGTGGGAGATATATCAAGAAGGGTTG
>ML799292.1:0-18192 GCA_009831015.1 Picea engelmannii
TCAATGCCTACCTTTACAATAAACAATACATGTACACATCTAAATTTCTCTATCAGCTGTTTTTTTTTCTTCAATGCCTACCTTTACAATAAAGAATACATGTACGCATCTGAATTTCTTTCTATTCACAATAGCAGCAGAGTCCAATATATGCATTATCTTCAGAGACTAAGTCCCAAATTTTAGAATTTCTACTAGTCCAGCAAATCTCAAACTTCCCAATGAAACGTCTGTTTCCCTCATCAAGACCAATGAAACGTCTAACTTACTCATCAAGATCAAAACTTATCCAGATCGGAGTTCGAGAGGGGATCCAAAATGCTTCATTTTGAACAACTTATAGCAAAGTTTCGTCTCATAAATTTTTTGGACTTTAAAATTTTGTGTAGATTCATATTGAAATAATCTTTTGTCAAAATTTTAGTTGAATTTAGATTAAAAGATTACCAAAAATACAAGCTACTTGAGTGTCTTTTATCCACATTATCAAAATCCTCAAATTAAAAAAGAATAAATATCGTGACAAACAGAAGGATCTTACAGGCAATCCAATAATATACATTGTCAATGCCTCGGTGTGGCGTTTGGCGTTTTCCTTGAGGATCCGCATATATTGGTTTTGACAACTTCCATGGGCGGGATTTGAATTTCTACATATGAAACGGATTTAGGATTTTAGGTTTACCTCCCCCGAAAAAAACAATATCGGCAATAGTTAATCTTGAGTTTTTGAATTCAATAATCAATTAGTTGTACGATCTGTCGTACTTATAAGAGGGAGGGACTGTTGGTGTTGTATGATCTGTCGTACTTATAAGAGGGAGGGACTGTTGGTATGGAAGGAGAAAATTCAGGCTTTCAGATGTTTTCAGAATTTTTATGTTCATAGTCAATTCAACAATATGGCCGATTCATTTTCCAAACTTGCTTTGAAGGAATAGCCTGGATGGCTCCACTTTGAAGATATGTATAAGAACTCTCATATCAGCAGAGGCCAAATCTTTATCATTTGAAATAAGGGTATATTTTTTTGACATATTATTGTAAGCAAACAGAATAGAACAGTATGTATAAGCAAATATATAGTATAGTCTATATTTTCAGGGATTTTAGTAAGACATTATGTAATTGAAATGTTGAAAGGATATAGGATAAACTTAGTACTGCTAAGAAGATATAGCCATATATAATTTTGAAAGTATCTTTTGATTCAATTTTGAATATCAATGAAACTTTTTTTCCATGGAGAAAAAGAGGAAAGTACTATTGGTGTTGAACAGCTAGTAATTGATTAGCCAGTGTTGAAATTAGATCAATCTGAGTTGGGGTGGGCTTATGTGCAGTGATCAGGAGTTGGGTCAATGCCATCTTGGTGAAATTTTTTGAAAAAGCTGTGGAGCTAAAAAGATCTAAATTGGCTCAATCTGAGCGGGCTCATATAGAATCTTAGGAGTGGGATCATTGGGATTTTGAAGAAAACCATTACTGAAAGCTCTTGGTTAGTCGTGGAAGGGTGAAAATCGAGTTGGATCAATGCCATCTTGGTGAAATTTTGTGAAAAAGCTGTGTGTGGAGCTCAAAAGATCTGAATTGGCTCAATCTGAACGGCCTCATATAAAATCTTAGGAGTGGGATCATTGGGATTTTGAAGAAAACCATTACTGAATGTTCTTGGGTGGTCGTGGAAGGGAGAAAATCAATGCTGGGGAGGCCTATGGAGAATCACCATATTTACAAGCTCTTTGGGTTTCAACAATCCGGAAGCATTGAGAAATCTGAGAGGATGGAAGAGTTTAATGAGGAGGATATATGGGGAAGTATTGATGCAGAGACCTCCGAGCAGGTTGGTTTTAAGGAAAATGGTTGTAATGGTGTTGCAGTGTGCAGATCGATGGGAAAGGAGGGAAATAATAACAGTAGCAGGAGATCAGTAAAGATTCATAGAAAGGAATCATATTTTGAAGAAAGTGATAAGGGGAGAATGAGGTACCAGTCTTCTGCACCTGTGAATATCCCAGACTGGTCTCAGATGTCATGGGAGGAAAAGAAGAATGAGAGTTGCTGGAGTAGAAGTCATGGGTTGGTTGACGATGATAGCAGTGATGATGAAGGAGAGGATTGTGAGAGGAATATGATCCCACCTCATGAGCTCATTGCCAGGCAACTTGCCCGGAGCGAAATAACTTCGTTCTCTGTAGTATATGAAGGCGTTGGGAGGACCCTCAAAGCCAGAGATGCGGTCTGGACGATTACTGGATTTATTCAATAGAAGATCTTCAATAAATCTCAAACAAGCAGGGTTTTTATCTATGATGTATAGTTACAGGAAATTTATGAAACTTGGATTGAAATTCTAAATTCTTGGGTGTTAGAATTGTAGATCACCCTGCAATTGATATCAATAAATTTTTCATTTTTCCTTGTGCTGCTGAAAGACTTCATATTTAGATGTTTGAAAATCCCAATGTACCGCGCAAAATAATAGCTACAATGTGTTGGGTGTTTGAATTTTTAACAGGTCAAATATAAAATGATTCTACATTGGGTTGGGTTTTTGAATAAAATGATTCTACATTGTGTTGGGTTTTTGAATTTTGAATTATGGTATTAAAGCATACAGTTAGTTTTAAACGATGCTAAATTCTTAAATTTAATTTTGATGGAGTTTTTTTTTAACATAGTGAAGTATTCATAAATAGAAGTCATACAAATAGTAATTGTATTTTTTAATATTTTATCATAAATCTACCTTAATCTTAAATTTAGTATCCATTTAAAAAGATTAAAAGAAATGAGGTAATTCTCTAATTATTTAAAGTATCAAGAATTAAGATAGATATATTATGGATTTATGTAATTTTTAGAGTTTTATATTATTACGATGAAATATTTTTAATATTTACAGATTTAAATTTTAATTTTAAGATATTATTAAAATTATAGACATCATCTACTTCAACTGTAAGTGTATCAACGATTTTATAACAATTTTTTAATCTTTTGAAATTTTGGATGAAGATGATGTTGATAAAGACGGATTTGATTAAGTTGGTGGATAGATCTGATATGAAACAGTACTGGCTTCACCACACAAGGATCGTATTTGCATAATTCACAATGTCACTGACAAGATTATTCCGAAGTCTTTACATAAGAAATGGGGAAAATTGAAATCAACAAGGACTTTTCGAATCAATGAAGCTTATAGGGATGATCAAATTGAAAGTCAATGAATATTTTGGACATTAAATGAGGTTTAAAGGATTGTTTAAACCTTGTCTGATTTAAAAGATACGTTTAAATAAGTTTTAATATACTATAAAACCATTTTCAAATTCCAATTTTGTGTAATGTCCCTCTTTAATTGATGATTCATTAGTCTACATGATTCCCTTAAGCTATAGTCAAGAAGGAAAAGAGGAGTAAGGTATCAAACCCTAAAAAGATATTAAATAGAATAAACAACTATATTTTAATAAAAGAAGGGTTTGATTTGATCAAAGATGGAAGAACTAGAAGAATCTAATAAGAAGAATAAATATAAGGGGTAATCTACCTTCTTGGCATTATGATTTGATATATTATTGAGTGCTCTTGTAGCGAGCTTTTTTGTTGGGGTTTTGGGAAAACCCATCCATTGCATGTTTAGTTTTGGTGGTGCAATACTCACCCTAGCTAGACAAAGAGAGTTCATTTGGAGTCTTTCTTGGGTTTGTTGTGGCAATTTCTAAAAATCTTGAAGTATACCAGTGGACACTTGAAGTTTCAACAGCCTGATCTGGGAGGAGATAACTAGCAGTCTCACCAGAGTGCCAAGGGTTTCGCACTAGGGTCTTTTGAGGCATAACCACAAGTCGTGAAGGGCTCGTCCAACGAGTACCCGCACGACACCTAGAAGGTGGCCCGCGAGTACCCTTGTAGTGGGGTTTTGACGGCAGGTCGGGCCTTGGAGGTTAGGGTGAAGTTCAGAGGGTGATCTACAATACTAAAGTAGAGCAATAGAAGGCTAAGAGAGTCTTGGTTTCTTTGTTGGCATCATACCAGGTTTTCTTGTGTGTTCGTAGCAGATTGTGTAGCTACTTAGCATCCAATAGTTTGTGTCCCTTAGAAGTATTTGTATTTTTGTTCTAATTTATAATAAGATGCCATATTATTCTTCTCCATTTATGTGTGTTGGGTGTTTGCTATATATTTGGTAATATTCTTCATTGAGCAAGTTATTGTAAGAATTTAATTTCTCATTCACATAAGAATTGGGATTAAGGATATTACAGTGGTATCAGAGCTGGTGATTCTGCCAGCCTGTAATGCTCACGAAGAAACGGGGTGGAGGAAAACCCTCTAACAAATAACTGGAAAGGAAGTCAGAAGAAATCCCATTAGAATCCGAACCAAAAGGAAGCATGGGGAACCATGGTGAAGACAAAGTCCAACAGTTGTTAGAATATATAGTTGCAGGACATCAAGAGATGACTGCAATCCAACAAAAGACAACACAAATCCTGGTGCAAAATCCAAGGAGGCTACAATGGGAACGAGACGAGGGGTAGTCAACAGGGTAGTAGGGCCCATATGGAGGATAACAACACTCATATTCCAATGCATAGCAGCTCATCATTGGGCAATGGTAAAATACCTATTCCATCATCGATACAGTTCCTTAGGGAGCAACAGACAGATATTCCATAACAACAAAGGATGGTGACCCCCTTAAGGGTTATGAAGAGTGTAATGTCCCTGACCACCCAGGCTAGGCCACGATACACGAGAGAACTCTTTTTTCCTCTTTCTCTTTGCGGAAAATATTGTAACATACCTAACATCCAATTGAGCTATGCCACATAAATTTTTTGAACTGCATGCAATTAAAATATATACACATAGAACTCTTGCAGAATATACATATAAAACATAAACATACAAATACATCTATAAATGCATGGATTCACATTGAAATAACAGTAAGCGTAAACATGCAACATATACAGGAAATACCCATAAATATATAGAGAGTTATAACCACACATAGGATAAACCCATAAAAATAAACAAGTAAATAATAATGCAGCATGTAAATTTATCTCACAATTGATAGTGACACTTATCTTGGCAATAATGTCACCAACTGTGTGGAGACCTTCCATGAACCTCTCAGCCTTAGACCACACTACTCATCACTCTCAGCAGTGGGTCACCCCCTTGTTGGGACTAAACTCCACCCGGGTAAAGGGATTCCTAACCAGGCTAATGGCTCATAGACAAAAGGAAAGACTCCATCACACGTGCCAACTCAAACTAATAGCCTACAGTCCCTCATTCCCCACATGCCTGTCCCACCCCAGGAAGTGTGCCCCTTCTCTTCTCAACAGTCCTTCGGCTACCCCACTTCTTGTTCGGGCTTCAACAACAAGCCGGATAGGAAGTCTCAAAGCCCTGTAGTTGCAGTTTAGCACCTTCAGGAAATCAATTCCCAGCAATTCTCTCACCCAAAGAGGAATTGTTCACGGGCCTGACAACCCACCTCTTCAATATCCCATGGGCCTGACAAACCACTTCTTCAGTCCATCTTTCCCGCTAACCAGCTACAAAATAGGTATTGTTATGGATATAGGTTAAGTTACAGTGACATGAAGGTATGTAGGATAGCTCAATGCGTGAGTGCAAGATCATGGTATGGTTGAATGATGGCTCCATGATGGAAGGAATTATGGAAAGAATGATGGGAAATGAACTAAGTCCAAACAATATGTATGCATGTCCCCAACTTGACACTTGTCATGTTGGGAGCTACTTTGGCCCACTTGTCCCCATCTTTTGAACTTAGGATAAAATAATTATCCATACTTTATAATTTAAAAAATATTAATATAATATTCCTTTTTGGCTTAAGCTCCCTAGCTTAGCTCATTTTTCCTTAACTTTTAGCCCTCCCTTTCCCTAACTAGTGGAATCTAGTCCCCCATACTCTTTCATCATGGTCAATCTGTGCGCAGTGATGTATTTTATATTAATGATGAGACATATAAAAAAATAGGCGCACTCACCTTTAGCATCTAGGCTCTTTGGCCTAATACAAACATAAGCCTCCTAGCTTATAATAACTAGCTCACTAGCCTATAAAAAAAAAACATATACACAAAGGCTCCCTGGCCTCAATATCGCGCGCACTTAAGATGTTGTGCCCAGTATCTTGGAATGTGCACACTTCATCATTTTACTGCACAGTACATGCACGCACTATGCCATGAGAGGTGCATACAAAAATGATATCAAACAACTTACCAGCTTAAGTACATTTTCATTTGCATTTACAATTGGATTCGGCCTAGGGGTATTACAAAGAGTACCTAGCCATGGCAGAAGATTTCTAGGCATCATTTTCTTTCTAAGATTACTACAATGCTAAATATAGGAACAAACCAAGAGAGTGGAACAAAACAACACAGTACCCACAAAACTATGATCTTATGCATAGTGTGGGCAGGTTAACTATTCCTTCTTTTGATGGATCAACTAAGAACTCAACTAGTGCTTGAGTGTAGAAGATGAAGACTTCCTCTAGCTCAACCCAATGACCGAGGAAAGGAAATCAATATTGCCACCTTACATTTGGATGGGGAGGTGCATGAATCGTGGCATCATGAGAGGTCACCTTTGGACATGCTAACATTGCATCATATGTGGAATTCACCTAGAGGGTGATGGACATGTTCGAAAGGAAGGATCCTAAAATTCATTTCACGAAATTGAAACAATTGAGATATATAGGTACACTAGAGGCATTTATCACATAATTTTAAAGGATGGATGTCAAGGTAACTGATATTTCAGAACAAAGGTTAGTGATGCTATTCACAAAGGGGCTAGATGAACAATTAAAGGGTTGGGTTAAGGATTTTAGGCCACCCACATTACAATATTCCATCAGGAAAACCCAGGATATGGTAGACACAATGGCCATAAAGGCTCCAGTAAAACCCTTCATTCCTCAAAAGGGTCAGGTGACAAATTTTCCCTAGAAGAGATGGATAGGGAAAGACTCGTTGGAAGAAGACACTCAGAGAGAGATTATAAGAAAGAAACTATGATGTAGCTGCAAGGATCCATGGGAACCCAGTCACCAATGTATGGGAAAGGAAAAGTTCCATTATATTGAAGTATTATCCGATGAAGAAAATGATGGTGAGGAAGAGAACCTTCACAGTCTAGATGAGGGAAAAATAGTGGTGAGTCACCACACCTTGAAATTGTAGAACACGTCTCGTTGCAAGAAGGGGTCAATAAGGTGACTATAGCCACATTTTTAGGAGTTCCTACATACTATACCTTCTAAATTAGGGGCTTTATGCAGGGACATAGAGTTACAACGTTTATTTATGGAGGGGCCACCCAGAATTTCATCGATGCAGCATTGGTTACCAGGAGACAAATTCCCACCGAGGAATTTGAGGGATTTGAAGTAGTAGTAGAATATGGATACAACATGACTTTAACCTAGAGGATTAGAGGGTTGGATGTGACATTGGGAAAATATATGTTAACCGGTTATTTTTATGTGGTAGATGTAGAAGACACCAATGTGGTATTAGGATTACAATGGTTATATTCCCTCGTGTTGGATTACTAAGATGGGGGGTGAATCAATAATAGAGAAATTTGATCCTTTTTAACCTTATAATGCAAGTGTTATATTAGTGTAGAATTATAATCTAATAATTGCAGAGTAAATAAACAATGAACAAATGAGCAATCATACACATACACAGTACAGTAGTGCTTTTACGTGGAAACCCAAAGTGGGAGAAAACCACGGAATGATTTTTCTTATATGTATTGAAGAATTACTTTCATTGGAACCACCAAATTCCTTTGTTTTCCAGCTGCAACTGGAAGGAGGCTCCAACCCCCTAGTTTCTCAGGCTACAACCTAAGGGAAGCTCCAACTCCCTAATTCTATGGCTACAACTAGAAGGAGGCTACAACCCCCTAAGTTCTCCGGCTACAACCGGAAGGTGGATACAACCACCTATCCTTGCCCCATCCAACCACCCTGAAATATAAATTCCAAATGTAAACAACCTGTCACTATCATTGAATCAACCACTGCCAATGTCAACCTATCATTGTCAACCTGTACCAATCAACTTGCACCAAAAAATTTGTACCAATAACCTGAACCAACATGTACCATGCATTAAACATGCATCAACCTTAACTCATCAAGATGTGCCAACATCATCAACTATACACCTCATGTATGTGCCAACTCATCAACTACTTGTCTCAACCATCTACCCAACATGTACCTCAACCCTATACCAAAGACATACACCAATATAACCATCAAAAGTTATCTAACAATTCATCACTCTATCCATAAACCAAATACCATAAACCATTACATCAAACCATGTGCCACAACCTCACTGTTATGTAGCCTCAAGCTAAACCAACAACTTCAGCAACACATCACAACCAAAAGACCAATACCCATATGCCAAATACCAACAAAAAAATACCAACTGTATCCCTCAACAAATTTGATATATGTAGCAATACTGAACATCCAATACCATCTCAAGAGCTAAACCCTAGCTCACAAAACATACCTCAAACAAGATGTCTCATATCTCTCATAAATAGACCCCAACCATGTTGTTTTCATGATTTTTCTACCGCACTTTTTCTACAGCAATTTTTGTGCTGCACTTTTTGTGTCGTGATTTTTGTGCCTCACTTTTTCTGCTGCTATTTTTCTGTCGCACTTTTTCTACCGCGATTTTTCTATCACGATTTTTCTACCGCACTTTTTCTGCCGTGATTTTTCTACTTTAATATTTTTACCGCACTTTTTCTGCCACAGTTTTCCTACCGCACTTTTCTTGCCACACTTTTTCTTCTACACTTTTCCTGCCGCACTTTTCCTGTCGCACTTTTCCTTCCGTACTTTTCTCTATCAATAATACTTGCCCAAATTACCTTTCAAAAAATAAATATTCAATGATATTCAATAGGTTGAAGTGTAATTAAATGAGAGAGACTTTCCTCTTATTTATACTTTCATGTAGCATCCCACTTTCCTTATTTTAGGGAGTTCTCCATTAACTTTATTATTTAAATAATTTCTTTTGCAAACACTTTGACTACTTTGACCTTTTGAGGCTTCTAGATGACTCATGAGGGTTCTCCAACTTCACATGGCCATAACTCTCTAACCGTGAGGAGTTATGTGACGTTCCACATGCCACCGGAAATGGCATGACATGTACTATCAATCTAAAATAGTCTTACGTGAAAATATATCAAAACTCATAGAATTATCCATCAAACAAAATTGGGTCCATTACCCAAACCTTTGTGCTACCAAAATTCTCTACCGGACTTTCTTCAAGGGTTGACATCAATGAAAACCAACCCAATTTATCAACAATCTCCCCCTTTGGCGTTGATGGCAACACTCTGATGCAATACTGAAGTCATGCAATGTAATACTGAAGTCATATCACTCATGCTCCCCCTGAAACCATGCCTCTATGTTCTACATCTGATAAATATCTCCCCCTTTGTCATCAATGGAAAATGTATATTTCCATCCAGGTATGCTCCCCCTAACATAACTATCCTTGGGGATACTCCCCCTGACTGAACTCTTCCTGAAACTAATCTCCCAACCTGAACTGTCCTCTTTATGGTACTTCCTCGTGTAAATCTAAGACATATAAGATAAGCATTCAAAAGCATTCATTTTTGAGTAGAAATTACTCCGAGACTTAGGCGAATATATTCAAAGGCTTCTCATGAAAGTGGTTTTGTAAAGATGTCTGCCAATTGTTCTTTTGTGCCCACATATTCAACTCTGATGTTCTTCTCTGCAGCTTGTTCCTATAGAAAGTGATACTTTATTGGAATGTGCTTCATCTTGGAGTGCATCATTGGGTTCTTTGAGATACTGATGTCACTTGTATTATCACAATAGATTGGAATGGGCTTATCATACTCAACCTGTATATATGTCAGAGTTTTTTTCATCCATAGAACCTATGTACAACATGGTGTTGTTGCAATATACTTTGCCTCGGCTGTAGATAAGGATATTGATGATTGTTTCTTCATTAACCAATATACTAAACACTCATCCAAGTAGAATGTTGCTCCACTGGTGCTTCATCGGTCATCAATGCAACCTGCCCAATCTGCATCTATGTAGGCAATATGTGATAGATCCTTTCTTTTTGGATACCATAATACAAACTCTTTTGTTCCTTTGAGATATCTTAAAATCCTCTTCACTGCTAATACATGTGATTCCTTTGGTGCTGCTTGAAATCATGATGTCTGTCCCACTTCCTGCATTACATCTAGTCTGGATGCTGTCACATATAGTAAGCTACCAATCATTGACTTGTATTTCCTCTGGTCTGTAAACTTTGAATCATCATCTTTTCTCAACTTGTAACTGGTTTTCATAGGAGTGGTAACTGGTTTGCAATATTCCATTCTGAACCTCTTTAGCATTTCTATGATATACTTAGTTTGAGAAATAAAAATTCCTTGGTTGCTTTGACGTATCTGAAGACCTAGAAAGAAGGATAGTTCTCCAAGTATTGACATTTCAAATTCATTCTACATATCCTTTGAAAATTTCTTAATGTAGAGGTTGTTGTTTGCACTTCCTTTTCTGAACCCTGCCTATTGTAGATATTTAGCCAAACTAGAGTACCATGCTCTAGGAGCTTGTTTTAGACCATACAAGGCCTTCTTCAATTTACACACATAATCTATGTTCTCTCACAACTGAAATCTTTCTGGTTGTTCAATGTAGACTTCTTATTCAAGTTCCCCATTCAGAAAAGATGATTTCACATCTATTTGATACACTTTAATATTCTTGGAGCATGCATAATCTAGGAGCAATCATATTGATTCCATTCTGGCAACTGGAGAAAATGTCTCTTCAAATTCAATTCCTTCAACTTGTGTGTATCCTTTACATACCAATCTAGCTTTGTTTCTTGTAACCTGTCCATATTCATTCAATTTATTTCTGAATACCCACTTTGTGCCAATCACATTCTTATTCTTTGGTCTTGGAACTTGTTAGCACAAGAATTTGCAGCCAGAAGAGGCTTGCCTCTCCATAAGCAACTAAATAACCTCTACATGCATATACAAGCTTCTAACATATCAACTCAAGGTTCTTGAATAGTCTAATCATACAGAAGTGCAAAAAAATTCCATAGTGCCATGGCACTATGTAATTGTCTATATAGCATGGTCTTCCATTTTACTAACTAAAATGCTACAAAATTTGTTAAGCAGTTTAATGATGGTGCTATGAATTCCATAGGTTGTTACCAAATCCATTTTCATGTCGGATGTTACCAAATCTGTCAATGCTGAAGTCATGTAGCTGCAAATTATGATGGCGCAACCAAATTGCACACAGACACACAGGTGGGCGCTACCGAAATTTTGACAGAGACCAAATTGTGCAGAGTTATTTTGCAAGGATGATTCTACTTGTTTTGAGTGACTAACTTAAAACTTGGATTATGAACAAATGAGAAGGTATTTTTGAAAACTGAAGGAGGTTTTTGTTCATAACATACCAAATAACAAAAACATCTCTCATTGTTTCAAAATGTGTTATGGTTTGAGAGATATTAGACATAGAATTGGTGCTACCGAATGTGCATAACTGTTTTACAACGACACTACGAAATTTCCTATAGCGGTCACAGTTTTGATATTCGCCATGTTGGGAGGTTGTCGCCTGTCAAGGAGGATTCAAATGGATTCTCAAGGATCAGTTAAATGTCAAGGGACACCTGCAAATAAGTTTTATCTCCATTAAAGGCCTCATGCAATGAGGTGGAAACAATTTATTAATGACTTCCAACAAATTCCTGAAAATTGGTAGTTTGTTGGAGTTTTGTCTCTTTGATTCTTGCTACCTATCTCCAAGGATTAGAATCCAATGGAGGAGATGGGATTCAACCTCCTATGGTTATTTGGATTCTATTTTCTATTTAAGGAAGGAGAGAGCTCTTGGAGAAGGGGGATTCATGAGCCAAGAGAGGCTAGAGAGAGTAGGAGCAGGCAATTTTTTTGTGTGTATTCATTTGTAAGCCTGTGGGAATTTTAGGATTATAAGCATTACTGCTATTGGAGTCTCATAATTCTTTTGTTTATATATCTTCTTATTTGAATATATTGCAGATTTGAGGATCAAAGGATGCCAATGATTTATGGATCCCTAAGCAGCAAAGGATCTACTGTATTTTTCCCATCAATCATTGTTTATATTCAAGTATTTGTTGATTCATTAAATTGAGAGTATCTATGTTTAGTAAAGATTCTATCTTATGTTTTCCTTCTTCATTCTTCCAACTATCAGCATATAATCTTGTTTTCTATTGAGCAACTTCAGTGCCTTCGATGAGTAGAATGTTTGTGACTCTATTGCCCATTGGTGTAGCCTACTGATCTATAGTTTGTTGCCCTCTCCATTTATTTCTCCATCTTGTTGATCCACCTATTCAAAACCAAAATTATCTTTTACATTTTGATGGGTCCTGAGATTACACTATAGCAGTCAAAGTGTGACTTTCAGTGCTAACATTTTTGGCACTGTTTCCAGGGACGAATTTGAGAATATTGAAAATCTCCCTAGGAAGAATGACACTGCACAGCTCTATCTTTAGATGGTAACTGAAGTTGGACACCTTCAAGATTTCACATTCACCATGGCGAATCCATTGTTTATAATCTGTTGGTGACTCCACTGAAATGAGAAAAATTAAATGGCTATGAAGGCTATCCTGGCTAGGAGGCTTTCCCCACTCAATTTATCAGTCATAGATGGTTATCCACATCCTATTCCTCAAATTGATGAATGACAAGATCTATTGCCTACATTTTATGAAGGTGAGAATGGCAGCCCTGTTGAGCATGCTCATGAATTTCATGCTTTGATGCAGTAGCTTGACATCCATCATGAAGATATATTGATGAAAATGTTCATGTATTCATTGGAAGGCTATGCGAGGAAATGATATAGAACACTCCCTGCTTCTAGTATTTCCTCTTTGAAGGACTTTCATGATTTTTTTATTCTCATTGCAAGATAATTTATCCAACTGGAAGACCTTTTCAAATTTGTTGTGAGGGGTATGCGTCATATATTTAGGATTCAACAAGTGATTCCTCTGGCAGTGATGATGAAGGGGATGATTGTAGAGAGAAGGACTTAGATGATGAATTTTATAATTCTTTTCCTAAATTTGAAGAACAAATGCATCATTCATGTCAAAATCTAGTTCCCCAAGAGAAAGATCAATATGGACAATACATCATTTCCTTTTCTCCTCCTTTTCTCGATTCTTTAAGTCAATATGTCATCTTAGGTTTAGAGTTATTTCATCATGAGGATAGTGTTGCAGCTTGTCATGACCGAATTCATAACTTACCAGTTGTTGTTGTAATCCCTCCTATTATTAATGAGCCAGTGTGCCATGATTTGTCAAGTTTTGATTACTATAAGGATGTTTTCCCTGAATAACCAGCTGTCCCAGCTATTGTACTAATCCCTTTAGCCATTAATAGTCAAATGGTCATTGATTCACCTTTGTATGATGATTATGAAGATGATTTCCATGAACAGTCTATTGAAGACCTTATATCAGAGAAGTACCCTTCCCATCAAAGAAACAATAGCTTGTTTCAACTCTCATGTCATATTTTTGTTGCTGAAAAAGAAGAAAAATATGATAATCTAAGTTTAGAAGGTGAAAAAATGAGAAATTGGGACCATAAGCCAAGCTATGATGACTATCCCTCAAAATCGGAAGATAATATAGAATAATGTAGTTTCCCAAGCACTTCTAATTGTGATGAACTGCCCTATCAACCCCCTGTTCTTCTTGAAGACACAAGCTTAGTTTCATCATGTAGCCAACATCAAATGCCATGTGAGCAAATGAGAGAGGATGAAATTAAAGAAAGACAAGTATCACTAAGCCTTTTTCCTAATACACCTCATGACGAGGAGTGGACCAAGTGTTATAACCCTAAATTGCACCACACATGCTTACCTGGCATCAGGCCAACTCATTTTCCTTCATTGCCAAAACATCTGTTGAGAAACCTCTTTGAAAACCCTCTTGGGTCAAGGTACACGCACCCTAACCCACTACTGCATGCGTGTGAATGCTGGCAGGCCTTCTACAGCCTGCGTTTACCTAACAAAACACAAAATTAGGAAAGTTGTCGACGGGACAAAAAGCTATGGGTCAGTTAACTGAAACTCCCAGCCATGCATGGCCGAGAGTTCGTCCAAAACCCTAGCTCCTTCTAGCCTATAAAAGAAGGGGTAGGGGTACTATTTGGAGGAGGCAAATTATAGTAAAGAAACTATGCCCATTTGTCAAATCCATTTGTCCCAACCCTTTAGCCTTTCCTCAAGCCTAAGGAGAATTAACGCAAAGCAGTTGGAGGACAAAAGAAGAGGAGGAGCCCAGGATCAGGATCAACGAGTGGTGGCCGGTCTCGACTTTGATTGTAAGTTTATTCATTTTGAAAATAATAAAAGAAGACTTTTCCCGTCCCAATGCATGAGTTATCTATGATTTGTGTAATTTATGCCTAATTTATAACCCTCAAGTAGAAAAGTAGCATGCATGCGTAGTGTTTTGTCTTGATTGCAGGTTAACTTTGGAAGGAGCAGCGCAAGGAAGCGAGCAAAGTGCAACGGAGGATCTACACCAAACATCAGTAAAAAGGTTAGTAGTTCCTTTCCATGCATGTTTCTTGAAAGAGGGGTTTAAGTTTTGGGTGGTAGGTTAAAAGGTCATTTCTTTACGGTCAAAATCTGCATGCAAGTCTGACCCTAGTTTGCTAGTCCATAGGGTATTATTTCCCAACAACAAAATTGGCGACTCCACTGGGGAAGATACTCTTTAGAGTTTCCGGATTTAGTTGACTTTTTGGGTAGTTTAAGAGATTAGATTTTATGTTTCTTTGCCTGTCTTTTTCAATAAGGCCTGAGCTAGCAGGGAGCCTGGTTCTTTATACTAGTTTTCCCTGACTGTTGCTTGACAACAATTTTCGGGACACACAGAGGTACACGCGGCCTACAGAAGGCCTGCACGCGTGTAACCCATGCCCTAACCTTCTATAGTCCGCGTGTAATCCGTGCCCTAACCTTCTATAGCCCGTGTGTGAACGCTGGCTGTAGAGGTTTCAGTAGCGTGTAGGAGTCAGAGAGATTGAGAGACGGTCCTCCTCTTCCCTATCAGAATTGTACATTCTTAGGGGGATTTCTGGATCCTGTCTGAGTCTTGTTGGTTCACAGTCTTGTCTCAGTTTGATTTATTGTGTTTTGTTATTCTTTGCAATTATTTTTCTTTTCTGTTAAGAAGAAGCATCCAAGCCTTTAGGAGACCCTGGTTATCAATACCAGAGGCCTTTTCTTGGTCTGGGCTGCCTGCGTTATTTTTGTCTTAGAGTTGATACATACACGCGGCCTGTGCAAGTGCAGCCCGTGGGTACACGTGCTCTGTTGTAGCTCAACACGTGTTTGCACGCATGTTGTTTCAGTGACAGGAGCGTGCTTGACAGGCTACTTTTCAATCAGGGTGGGGCAGTCATCCCCTCCTGTGGTGAGAAGTGTTCCTCTCAGGTGTTTGAGTCTAGGGTTGCACGGTTAGTAGGTTAGGGCCTCTTATCCTTAGCTTTTTTTTTCTTAGTTGATGTTTGATAGAAAAGATAAAAAGAAAAAAAAAATTGTTTTATGGTTTTTAGACAAGCATAAGAGTCGGTGCTTTCTTGATTGCCATTGTGTGTCTTTGCTCTGATTCTTTGCAATTTGCGCTTTAAGCCAGAATTTTGTTTTGTTTTCTTGGTTTTTTGCTTGTCGGCATTTTTCCTTTATTACTTCATTTAGTACTTAAATAAAAAAAATATAGCTCTTTTTCATTTTCTTCTTTGTTTGAAGATTGTGTTGTTGCATCAATAGCTAGGGAGAAGTCTTTTTGTTCATAAGTTTTTGCAGTGCATTTAGAGCATAAGTAGCTCGTAGTCGAGCGAAATTCCTTTATGTTTGCTGCATGAAATCTTAGAAAAATTGAAAAAGAAAAAGAAGTCTTTCTTTGTGAAAAGTTGTTGATTTTTGCATTTAGTAAAAGTTTTTGTTTCCAGCATTTTTTTTTCATTCGTTTTTTCTTTGAGTCTTTACACATCATCAGTTTCACTTTCATACCTTGTGATGTAAAAAATCCCATAAAAGAAACACTAATTTAAAATCTATTAGACTTTTTGTTTGTAGGGTTCATACACTAGTTCAGGACTAGGGCCTTGGATTAGGTTGGAGAGTAAACTCTCCAAGGCCACTCAAAACCAAACATTGGAGTCTTTGATAGGGAGTGTAGAAGTCCAGTTTCGTGGAAGTTATCTGGAACCCCCCTCTAACACAAGGGATAAACACGAGGTCGCGTGAGGAAAGGTAGCGGAGATAACCCCTCCAAAGCCGGACCAAGCGTAGTGGAGAACACATATCGAGGATTTGTTGTGGGATTCCGTCGTTTGCATTTGCCATGGGGCTTCGTGGGTCTCGAATCCGTTCGAGGCCCTCAATTGTCTTCCATACCATTTTCTCTCGATACCCTTGACAGGTTTCAGGCTTGATACCCTTCTCATTATGGTCTACCCGACTATTGACTGTACCCGCCTGGTGATTGTTCGCGCGCTGGCAAACTAGTTGCCAATCTTTTTAGGGACATACACATGTGACTGTGGGGGTATACCATGGTACCTAGGATAGACATTGGGCCACGCTTTGCAGAGTATACCCAGAGGGTGCTTCCATATTCGAGTTTCACTTGCACCGGTAAGTTGCTCTAGTGTTGGTTGTTGTAACTATTCTTCAAAATAGTTAGTGATTGCTTGTCTTATCTCTTACGGGCTTCTTTTGTAGTGTGTGTTACTGTTTGCATGTGTAGAATACCTTAGCGTGTCTTGGATCTTCTCACACAGTGGAGGATCCCGAGCTCCGCCGGTCACGAAGGCTTTTGGGCCTGCCGCTAGTTATACTGGAGCCACCCCCACCACCATTGAGGTGGAAGCTAGACCAAAAAGGATCTTTCGAAGCAACCGGGTTACAAACCATTGTGCCCGAACAACTCCCGGAGGAATCAACTGCCAATATTGGTTCGGTTGAAACCCCAACCACTAATACTTGGCCATCGGTCAGTGTACCAATCCAATTTTACGAATTCCTGTCAGTGCCTCACACAGCTATGGAAACAAACGTTGTTACTTCCTCTGGGAATTCTTCCATTCCCACCACCATTGCTACCACAAGAGAATCATCTCCTAACTTGTCGCCGTCAGTCTGGGCCACCATGGTCTCGACCGTAACTATGTCACACTGTGGACCGACCCCATCTATTGCGGCGGCCACAACTCCCTTCACACCTAGTGCGACAGGCTCTCCATTTTCCTACGGTATGCCTAGTTCGGGCACAAGTCCTGCACTCACTCACTCCACTTTACAGACTTTGGGTCTAGGGGTAGGGATATCTAACGCTCCTCTGCAAGGTCAACTTGGGGGAATTCCTGTCCCTTTTAATGCTTTTCCTTACGCTGGAGGTCATATCTCTCCTTCATCCCCTTCGCTTGGTGGTCTGCATCAGCAGTCCGTCGGGCAGCCTGCACACACGAGTTCATTTGGAGCTGGGAGTCAAGGAACACCTGCGTAAACTCTGCTGGTAGGTTCGTCACCGTTTGTTTGGAACGAGACGTTTGGTAACAACACTTTTGCATCCATTGCTTTCCCATCTAGGGGCACTCCCATTTTTGGACAGTCTACTCCGGCGCAGGGTACTATTCCTGCGCCGGGGGCACATATAGCAGGACCTTGGAACTCAGGACAAGGATCCATTCCCTCCTATGGAATGTCATTTTGGGGTAATTCTTTCCACAATCAATGGAACCCTGGACAAACTTCTATGCCTCTCCCAGCAGGACTGGCATGGGGTAATCCTTCCCAAAGTTTGTTAAGAACCAAACATCAATATAGCATAGAAAAACCTCAGGAAAAGTACTCAACGCCTTGAAAAAGAGATAATTTTAGATAATAAGCCTCTTCGAGGGGGCAACCTCCTTTTACCCCACTTAAATGTTCAAGTACAAGAT
>ML799292.1:23499-34506 GCA_009831015.1 Picea engelmannii
CACTTAAATGTTCAAGTACAAGATGATTCAAAATGAAAATGTCTCCTTGGTATATATATGAGACTAGGAGGTATAATTACAACTAATGGCCTAAAGCCGACATAAATAAAATAACATTACTAATATAATATGCCCCAATTAAGCGGTAATGAGCCAATATTAGGGCTTAACAAAGTCCTTCAAACACAATGCATGCCCAACATCCTATGTCCTTTATGGGGAACCAACCAATGATGTCTCCACAGATGCAAAATCCTTACGCTAGTCAAGGTCATGGTTTCTACCAAAAATCGGGCCAGCAGCCAAAATTTTCATGGCAACCTGGTGCCAGCCAAACTCCAGGACCATTTTTCCCAGGCTATCAGCAACAACCTAAACTACCATTCCTGGCGACGTTGCACTTGCCAGATTTGACAAGGTTGTTAAATGATCCTATTTGCCACGATCCACGTTGGCCTCCTATGCCAACGAAGTTGCCTTCGGACATTCCAAAGTTTGAGGCCAAGCCTAACGAAGATCTAGGTGATCACATGACTACTTTCCATCTTTGGTGTTCATCTAACTCATTGAAAGATGACTCCGTCCAGTTGCGATTATTTCAACGCACTCTTATCGGGAGTTCCACGAAATGGTACATCGAGCTTGATCGCTCAAGATATTCTTATTTTGGCGAACTGGCGATGGCCTTCCTTAACCATTTCCAGTTACCTGTGAGATACGATGCTGGCACAGAGTTTCTTGCCAATTTCGAACAAATGACAGCGGACCATATCTCTGATCATATCCGAGAGTGGAGATGTCGAAAGAGTCTAATCAAAGTACCAATTCCACCAGCATTCCTTCTTGAGTGGTTCCTTAAGTCTTTAGTCCCTCAATTATCCAAAGACGTCGCGACTTCAGGAGTTTTCTCCGAAGAAGATTCCATAATGAGGGCTCAACAGTTTGATCTCATCTATTCTCAGTCTGGTTTATTATACAACATCCTGCCAGATGCACCACGATCGATATTGGATAAAACTAGACAGAGAGCCGAACCACATGCCGATGGTATCATTGGTTCAGAACAATCCAAGCCCGCTGAGCAATTGACAAAACAATTGCAACAGTTATCTATACAACACTCAGTGGCCAGCCAGACTACTGATTTGGTTGCTCCTCCTACCCAAACGTCGGACGTACACTCCGTGCAGACGACTAACCCAAAGGCCACCCAGCATCCTGAAGGGAAGAAAAAACAATGCAAGAAGGGTAAGGGGGATAAAAAACCCATTGATAATGCTGGCAAGGGCACCATGGAAAAACAAAAGGCGAGGTATCCGTACAACTTATGTACGGAAGACCACCCAACCCATCTATGTCCTCGACTTGCAGAGGCCCAAAAATTTGTCACACAGCAACAGCAAGCCGTGTTGACTAATCCCTTTTAGCATGGGAAGAATTTAACTCAAGCCTCTATAAGTGCCGAAGGGGGCAGCCAGGAAACCTTCCCTCCTCCAAACAATTCCTCATCCACAAACGTATATATGGTTAGGGGTGATGCTTTAATAACGACTAGATTGCACGACTATAGTAAACCAAGCGCATCTGAGAAGGGTAAAGAAGCTGTGATCCCATCTCTTCCTCTACAGATCAAGAAGACGTTGGGTGAAACAATGACACACATTCCAAAGGGTAGATTTAAGAAATATTCTCACAACCCAAATGCAAGGGCCACCTAGAATTACTCTGTGGTGGAAGATTTATCACAAACCCCTTGTGCGATGTCCTCTTTGGAAGTCCTCCAAAGATGCCCTGCTCAGAGGAAAGCCTTGTTGACTGCTTTAGGCTCTACTGAGACTTGTAACCTGGGTACCATCATGCTATATACGACCGATCTAAAACCTCGGCTGCCTTACCACGTCGCGTTTCAGATAGTAGTGGCTCATCCCATGAAAACTTTTACACGGAATATCTTTTGCACGGTGGTCGACGAGGGCGCTTCGACTTGCGTTATGTCGTTAGCATGTTGGAAGGACATTGGTCAACCCACTTTGTCTCCATCACCTACTCTCCTTACTGCGTTCGACGGTCGTTCTTTCCGACCACATGGCATCATTCCTTCTTTCCCTGTGCAGTTAGGAGGGAAGACCGTGTGCGTTGAAGTAGAGGTAGTCGATGCTCCCCTAGACTATAACCTCTTGTTAGGTCGGAGTTGGACTTATGCTATGCAAGCTGTGGTTGCTATAGTTTTCCGAGTCTTGTTGTTTCCACACGAAGGCCGGATAGTGACCATCGATCAATTGTCCTTCTCTAAACCTGACCCAGCTTTGGGGGCATCCACGGTTCCCATGATTGATAATCCTCAACCAGGTGTCGTTAACGTAGGAGTTGGTTTGTGCCCATCCTTGATGGGCACCTTCGATTACCCAGCTCCTCATGACGATGTCAAGTTTATATCGAATCACCATAAGGTTGATATTTTTCAAGTTTCGTCGTTCCGCACGACTTACTTGGAGGACCCTTGGATTCTTCCTTCCCCATTGGCCACAATGGATGAGATAGGGCACTCGGATATGTCCATGCCCTTGTCCGCCGCTGAAGTAGTGTACTCTTTAGTCCAACAAGCTTCAGTTAACACTGATCCAACTCATGCACAAGAGTTAGATCCACTGCTAGAGCCTATTTGGTCTTAGGGTTATCTCGCTAACATCGATTCGTTAGACTTAGTCTTGCCCTCTAACGAGGCAGTAATTGAAGCAATGACTAGTCTGGACAAACCTTGGGAAGATCTTCATCACAAATCATATTTCCTCCCAAAGTTAAGCCAAATCAAAGCAGGAGAATTCGTCGTGACTATGACTGGAGATAGGTCTTGTCATACTAATCCCTTAGCTACACACAAGATCTATACTGAGGGTAATATGGTAACCGTTGCTGAAACGATACCTATCAATATCTCCAGAACCCCTGGTGTCATAGACAATGTTTTCGTCAGAGCATACAGCTCCCCCAAGGAGATGCCAGGCATTGACCCACAAAGAGTCTATCATGAGCTAACTTTGTTATTTTTCAAGCTCGCTTTGAGATCTGAAAGCAACATCCGGCGAGACTGCATTTATGCTTTTCGATCTCATCTGGATTAACTGAGAAAAGTAACCATTATGGAGTCTTCTTTAAGCCCTTTTCAGATTCCTTAAAGATGAAAAGATTATCGAGTGACCTTGTTTCTTCACACTCGTTAAATTGGTCCAGAAGAACGTTTCTTAAACAGGTCTCCTTTTAAGCCCTTTTCAGACCCTTTAAACATGAAAATATTGCCGAGTGATCTTGTGACCTTTCACGCTCGTTAAACTGAAATTTGAAGTCACGTCTGTCCAGCGGTAGTTTACCCCTTTTTCGGTCCAGACGGTCAACTGTATGAACAAAGGTATACTCTATCGAATTCCCATTCTTTAGAAGATTATCCTCAGGTATAAAATTATTCCTTTTTCGGGCCTGAGGGACTAAATTTACGAAAAAGAAACCCCCATGGAGTCCATAGTTAAGCTCTTTTCAGACTCCCTAAAATTGAAAAGATCCCCGAGTCACTTTAGTCTTTCACACTCGTTAAATTGGTCCAGAAGAATATTCCTGACGGAGTCCATAGTTAAGATTTTTTCAGACTCCTTAAAAGTGAAAAAATCGAGTGATCTTGTCCTTGTCACACTCGTTAAAATGGTTTTGAAATGACGTCTAATCGGTGCTAGTTTATCCCTTTTTTGAACCGACTAGACTATTATCAAAAAAGGTACCCCAATGGAGTTTCCTTTTATGCTTTTTCAGACTCTCTAAATATGAAAAACCACCAAGCTTACCTTCTCTGGGCTTGTTAAACTTACATCGAAGGACGTTACCATTGTTTGTTCTATCAACCGCATTTGTATACCTTACCCATCAGCCTTGTAATAGTTTGCTTCTGCGTCTTAACACCTTTGGCCACTGGAGGATTTTTCCTGAGTATCATTTCCCTAGAACATCAGTCTTGTCCTTGTGCCTTGATCTTGTATGTTTGCAGTACTTGTTCCTCCATTGTAACGTAATATTCCTTTATTCTTTTTCAAAAAAAATCTCAAAAAGAACAAAAAAATCAAATATACCCCAAAAAGTGGATGGGAAAAGTATTTTCTTTATTGGAAACATAATGAGTCGCCCTTGGATGAAGCACATTTCTCCATTTGATCATCAGACTATGGGATGTAGTATGACCTTAGGAATATTTTTCTCACTATATAGAGTTGTGTCCTCCACCGTTTGGTTACTCTTCCAAACATATGGAGAGTTTGCGTTGCCTCCTACTTCGTAGACTTATGATAACAGATATGCTACCTGAGTCTTATCACTTGTCGTGCTATTATCCAAGGGAAGTTTGTCACTGAGCCTGAGTCGGCCCCTCTACACTATGTCTCTTGTCTGCATACCCGACCATCCTGAATGTCCAATCAAGTCTTTGTTCGAAACCATTGAAGCCTTCAGTCCGATCATCAATATTATCAAGTCCATAACCGACGAGTCGTCGAAGACCTCTGGGTAGTGCAGTCGTACACTCATATTACACTCCTACCCGAGTTTTAGAAGATCTTGAAATTGTTTCTCGAGCTCTAAAGTACAACCATCAGGCCGAATCAACTTCTGGGAGATGGATACTCTATATGTATATCTTTCTGATTTCGAGATGTAGCTCCGCTGTGTATTGTTCGCGGCTACTCTTTCTAGTTATTTGACATGGATCTATAGTGTATTTGATTGGTATCCATGGTTCTATCTTATCATGAGCATGGGTATGCCCACCTTGGTGAGACATTTGTTATTTTGCAGACGACACCTCCTGATTCCTGATTCTTGGGCTCACTCATTCAGCATATCAGTACAGATTGGTAAAGAATTGGTAATGTATTTCGGCCATCAAATCCTCTTCTGACCTCACACATTAGGGGGCATCTGTTATAACCCTAAATTGCACCACACATGCTTACCTGGCATCAGGCCAACTCATTTCCCTTCATTGCCAAAACATCTATTGAGAAACCTCTTTGAAAACCCTCTTGCGTCAAGGTACACGTGCCCTAACCCACTACTGCATGCATGTGAATGCTGGCAGGCCTTCTATAGCCTGTGTTTACCTAACAAAACACAAAATAGGAAAGTTGCTGACGAGACAAAAAGCTATGGGGCAGTTAACTGAAACTCCCAGCCATGCATGGCCGAGAGTTCGTCCAAAACCCTAGCTCCTTCTAGCCTATAAAAGAAGGGGTAGGGGTACTATTTGGAGGAGGAAAATTATAGGGAAGAAACTCTTCCCATTTGTCGAATCCATTTGTCCCAACCCTTTAGCCTTTCCTCAAGCCTTAGGAGAATTAACGCAAAGCAATTGGAGGACAAAAGAAGAGGAGGAGACCAGGATCAAGATCAAGGAGCAGTGGCCGGTCTCGACTTTGATTGTAAGTTGATTCATTTTGAAAATAATAAAAGAATACTTTTCCCGTCCCAATGCATGAGTTATCTATGATTTGTGTAATTTATGCCTAATTTCTAACCCTCAAGTAGAAAAGTAGCATGCATGTGTAGTGTTTTGTCTTGATTGCAGGTTAACCTTGGAAGGAGCAACGCAAGGAAGCAGGCAAAGCGCAACGGAGGATCTACACCAAACATCAATAAAAAGGTTAGTAGTTCCTTTCCATGCATGTGTCTTGAAAGAGGGGTTTAAGTTTTGGGTGGTAGGTTAAAAGGTCATTTCTTTACGGTCAAAATCTGCATGCAAGTCTGACCCTAGTTTGCTAGTCCGTAGGGTATTATTTCCCAACAACACCAAGGCCATATGCATTGAGAATGAATCAGAAAATCAACAAGCAATGAAACAACCAAGCACAGTAGAGGAAGGACATAATGCAATACTTTTCCTTTTTACACAAAGCAATGTTGTAGGGGAAAGTATTGATGATATTTTTCAGGATCCATTTGCATCCTGTCTGCAAGCAGTAAGTGAGCCTAGGCTCATTGATTTCTTCAATGGAAAGTGTATTTACAAATACTTCTTTGACGTGCCTTCAAGTAGGAATTATCTCCGATGCTTAAGGAAGCACATTTCAAAGCTTCAAACAGTTGAAAAACTGATGAAATGGCTTCATTGGTTGTTTCATGTAACTTGAATTCTTCATTTTCCCAATAATTAGAGTAGGTGTGTGCTATAAGCTTGTTGGACCAACATCATTTTCATCATTTTTGTCAGTTTCAATTTTCATTTGCATTCAGTTTTAGTTGAAGGTCACATATCAAAGAAGATTGTAGAGGTTAAAGGTTGGGAGAAGCCAATGGATAAGGAAATGAAACTACAAGAGTTATTAGAGCCTCATAGGGAGGACTCTATCCCACATGGATCCTATGTTAGCACAAGAATTTACAGCCAGAAGAGGCTTGCCTCCCCATAAGCAACTAAATAACCTCTACAAGCATACATAGGCTTCTAACCTATCAACTCAAGGTTCTTGATTAGTCTCATCATACAAAAGAGCACAGACATTCCATAGTGTCATGGCACTGTGTAATTGTCTATATAGCATGGTCTACCATTTTACTACCTAAAATGCTACCAAATCTATTAAGGAGTGTAATGATGGTGCTATGAATTCCATAGGTTGTTACCAAATCTGTTTGCATGTTGGATGTTACCAAATCTGTCAACCTTGAAGTAATGTAGTTGTGAATTATGATGTCTCTACCAAATTTCACATAGACACACAGGCGGGCGCTACCAAAATTTTGACAGAGACCAAATTGTGCAGAGTTATTTTGCAAGGACGCTTCTGCCAGTTTTGAGTGACTAACTTAAAACTTGTATTATGAACAAATGAAAAAGTATTTTTGAAAACATAAGGAGGTTTTTGTTCAAAACATACCAAATAACAAAAACCTCTCTCATTTTTTCAAAATGTGTTATGGCTTGAGATATATTAGACATAGAAGTGGCACTACCGAATGTGCATAACTATTTTACAGCGATGCTACGGAATTTCTTGTAGCGATCACGATTTTGATATTCTCCTAGTTCGGAGGTTGCCACCTATCAAGGAGAATTCAAATGGATTTTCAAGGATCAGTTAGATGTCAAGGGACACCTACACCTAAGATTTATCTCCATCAAAGGCCTCATGCAATGAGGTGGAAACAATAACAAAAACCTCTCTCATTTTTTCAAAATGTGTTATGGCTTGAGATATATTAGACATAGAAGTGGCACTACCGAATGTGCATAACTATTTTACAGTGATGCTACGAAATTTCTTGTAGCGATCACGGTTTTGATATTCTCCTAGTTCGGAGGTTGCTACCTATCAAGGAGAATTCAAATGGATTTTCAAGGATCAGTTAGATGTCAAGGGACACCTACACCTAAGTTTTATCTCCATCAAAGGCCTCATGCAATGAGGTGGAAACAATTTATTAATGACTTCCAACAAATTCCTGAAAATTAGCAGTTTGTTGTATCTTTGTCTCTTTGATTGTTTCCACCTATCTCCAAGGATTAGAATCTAATGGAGGAGATGGGATTCGACCTCCTAAGTTTATTTGGATTCTATTTTCTATTTAAGGAAGGAGAGAGCTCTTGGATATGGGGGATTCATGAGCTAAGAGAGGCTAGAGAGAGTAGGAGGAGGCAATTTTTCTCTGCGTGTTCATTTGTAAGCTTGGGGGCATTTTAGGATTGTAGGAATTACTGATATTGGAGACTCATGAGAGCTATGATTTCAGATTGTAATTTTTGTGTTTATATATCTTCTTATTTGAATATATTGCAAATTTGAGGATCAAAGGTTGCCAATGATTTATGGATCCCTAAGCAGCAGAGGATCTACTGTATTTTGCCCATCAGTCATTGTTTATATTCAAGTATTTGTTGATTCATTAAATTGGGAGGATCATTTTTTATTGAACATTCTATCTTATGTTTTCCTTCTTCATTCTTCCACCTATCATCATATAATCTTGTTTTCTGTTGATCAACTTTAGTGCCTTTGATGAGTATAATGTTTGTGACTCCATTTCCCATTGGTGTAGCCTACTGACCTGCAGTTTGTTTCTTTCTACCTTCCTTTCTCCATCTTTTTTATCCACCTATTCAAAACCAAAATTATCTTTTACATTTTGATGGGTGTTGAGCTTACACTTTAGCAGTCAAACTGTGACTTTCAGTGCTAACAGAACCAATTCCCAAGTGTCATTCTTCTCTATTTGATCCAATTCTTCATCCATGTCCTTATTCCAAAATTCATCCTTGTTGGCCGCTTCAAAACTTTTTGGTTCAATCATAGATGAGAGTGCTAGGTGTGTTTGTTCTAGTGAACGGATGCTTCTTCTAGTCTCAACTCTTGCATCTTTGTTTCCAATAATTTGATCTGGAGGATGATTCTTCTATACTCGTTTGCTAGATGTCTTTGGAGGAACTTTCTAAAATTTCTCTTCTACTTCTATTTGATCATCTTCATCTTCCCCTTATACTTCTTCTTCATATTCTGCTTCTTCTTCGAAAAGTTGTTCCATTGATTCATTTTCTTGTTCCTTTAATTCGCGTCCACTTGTTTCATCAATTCTTACATTGATGCTTTCCACAACTTTGTTCAACCTCAAATTGTAACACTTGTATGCTTTCCTTATACTTGAGTAACCAACAAGTACTCCTTTGTCCACACAAGAGTCAAAATTTCCCATTCTTCCATCTTCTCTTTTGATGTAGCATTTTCTTCCAAATACTTTGAAGTGATTCACATTTGTTGGTATTCCTTTCCATATCTCGTAGGGATTTTTGTCAGTGTTGTTTCTAAGCATTACTCTATTTTGAATGTGAACCACTTCATGCACTGCATGTGTCCAAAAAATATATGTCAATTGGGAATCCATTAGCATTGTTCGAGTCATTTTCTGTGTAATTATCATCTATTATGATAATGTTCCTTTGTCTTTGAACCACTCTTTGAACCAATCTATGAATCGATGCTCTTGTCCATACTGTCCAAGACTCTACTTGCAGAACTGTCGATAATGATGACCCATTTATCACTATACTAGCATGAAGTCTTGATTAATCCATCAAATTGTACGTTTGCTAACTAATTGCTCTGGATTTGTCTTCTCAAATTCTGCAAGATGCTCGAAGGATGGTTCTTTGGTCTGTCATAGCTATCGCATAGACTCCCCCTATCTAATATTCATATCACCTGGGAGTCTCTAAGTCGGATGGCTCAGAACAGTTCCTGCTCTGATGTGTATTCATCATCATCTTCATTGGTAGATTCATCATCTCTCTGAGATATGACTTCTTTCTTTCTGTCTGCGGACTCATCTTTCACTATAATGCCTGGAAGTACAATCTCTTGAACTTGGTCCTTATTTACTTGTCCTTCTTTTCTTTCAGTTATTTTCCAAACCTTTATGTATCTGACATCTTCGTTTTTCTCTATAGATTTTTCTTCATCTCGTTTTATTTCCAATTTTGTGATCTCTGGGACCTAGTCGTTTTTCACCTGTTCTTCATGTTTTCTTATCCACACTTTCTTACATTTGATATCAATGTTCTCTTTCATGGAAGTATCAATAATGCTTCTACAATCACTAGCTATGTATCCATAGTTATGACATTTGTAACATTCAATGTTACGTGGGGCCACATAGGTGTTTATTTCTTGAACATTTCTTTTATAATCCCTGCAATCTGCAACCTTATGTCCAAAGTTAGTACAATAAAAACAATGACCATAAAATAAATTTGCATACCTGGGAGTGAATGATCTTCTTTGTGGTGTAGTCCTTTTGAATTTTTTCCTTGACTAATCATGATCATGATTGAAGCTTCTTTGTGGCTTGAACATGGATGGTCTTCCTGAAGATGTATCTTCAATAGTTTTCTTAGATTCTAGTTGACCATGATTCCTTCCTTTGAGTACTTCTACATAACTCTTTCTATTTTCTTCATTCTTCTTTTCTAGCAACCTAGAGTGCTTCTCTTCATTCTCTATAATTGATGTGGATGTTTCTGTCTCTTCAAGGTTCTTGTTGATCTTGACGATTTTACTTCTCAATGTGACAACTTCTTATTCAAGCTTCTCAACCTCTTCTTCTTTATTCATTATCTGAGACTTCGTGACTTCTTTTGTTCTTTTTGCTTCTTCAAGATGAATTTTTAATGTGATTATTTCTTCTTCAAGTCATGTCTCCTCTTGACCAAACTCTGCCTCAAGCTGGTTTAGATCATTAGTTCTTTCCTTAAGATGATATGTCAATATCTTCTCTCTCATTTATGCTTATTCCTTCTGTGCTTCTATGTTGGCTTCGAAATATTGCTTTTGATATTCAAGATTTTCTTCAATCTTTCTGGCTTTTTCTAGTTGAGTTCTTAAGTTTCTGATGACATGTTGGGCTTCTTAAAAAATATGAACACTTTCCTTTTGTTTCATCAATTCTTTCTTGAGGGACTTGTTTTCTTGTCTTAGTTCATCTAAAGCACTAATCAATTATCTGGTGATTATGTACTCTTCATCTTTTGAATTTGTTTGACATGTTGAACATAATTCTTCTTGATCTGTATCTGCATCTTCTTTGACATTTTCTAAATTTACAATGGGTGAAGAATATATGTCATGTAACTTATCCAAAATTTATTTGGCTGATGAACATTTACCAATATTTTGTCTTACCGAATTAGGTAATCCTTCCCAGATGAAATCCATTTCTATTTTTCTATTCTTCTTCAATTCCTTCTTGGATATAGTCTTTTCCCTTTTTGAACTATCGTATCCTGTAACAACTGATAGCCAAATATAATGTCTGTGTTCCTGTAAAAATACTTTCTTCCTTTTGCTCCACATATCATACTTAAAACCATTCTAACCATTAAAAATTGGTACTCCATTCTCAGAATAATCCATGATCTCCTTCCAGTGGTTAAACTGTTTCCTAAAGGAACCATCTCTGATACCAATTGTTGGATTACTACGGCAC
>ML799292.1:34588-52484 GCA_009831015.1 Picea engelmannii
GGGTGAATTAGTAATAGATCATTTTAATCCTTTCTAACCATATAATGAAAGTGTTATATCAGTGTATAATTATCAACCAATAATTATAGAGTAAATAAACAATGAACAAATGAGAAATCATACACATACACAGTACACCAGTGTTTTTACGTGGAAACCCAAAGTGGTAGAAAACCACATAATGCTCTCTCTTATATGTCTTGAATAATTACATTCATTGAAAGCACAAACTTCCTTTGTTTTCTAGCTACAACTGGATGGAGGATCCACCCCCCTAGTTTCTCAGGCTACAACCTGAGGGAAGCTCCAACTCCCCAATTCTATGGATACAACCAGAAGGAGGCTACAACCCCCTAAGTTCTCCGACTAAAACCAGAAGGTGTCAATAACCACCTATCCTTGCCCCGTCCAACTGCCCTGAAATATAAATTCCAAATGTAAACAAATTGTCACTGTCACTGAATTAACCATTGCCAATGTCAACATGTCACTGTCAACCTATACCAATAACCTATAACAACCTGTACCAATAACCTGAACCAACATGTACCATGCATCAACCATGCATCAACCTTAACTCATCAAGATGTACCAACATCATCAAATATACACCTCATGTATGTGCCAACGCATCAACTACTTGTCTCAACCATGTACCCAACATGTACCTCAACCATATACCAAAGACATACACCAATATAACCATCAAAAGATATCTAACAATAAATGACTATATCCATAAAAAAAATACCATAAGCCCTTACATCAAACCATGTTCCACAACCTCACTTTTATGTAGCCTCAAGCTAAACCAACAACTTCAACAACACATCACAACCAAAATACCAATACCCATATGCCAAATACCAAAAACAAAATACCAACTATATCCATCAACAAATCTGATATGTGCAGCAATACTGAACATCCAATACCATTTCAAGAACTAAACCCTAGATCACAAAACATACCTCAAACAAGATGTTCCATATCTCTGATAAATAGACCCCAACCATGTTGTTGCCGCGATTTTTCTACTGCACACTTTCTGCAGCAATTTTTTTGCCGCACTTTTTCCGCCTCGATTTTTCTGTCATGATTTTTGTGCCACACTTTTTCTGCCGCGATTTTTCTGTCGGACTTTTTATGCCGTGATTTTTCTGCCACGATTTTTCTGCTGCACTTTTTCTGCCATGATTTTCCGGTCACACTTTTTCTTCCACACTTTTTCTACTGCACTTTTCCTGCCACACTTTTCTCTATCAATAATACTTGCCCAAATAACCTTTCACAAAATAGATATTCAATGATATTCAATAGGTTCAAGTGTAATTAAATAAGAAAGCCTTGACTCTTATTTATACTTTCATGTAGCATCCCACTTTCCTTATTTCACGGAGTTCTCCATTAACTTTATTATTTAAATAATTTCTTTTGCAAACACTTTGAGTACTTTGACCTTTTGGGGCTTCTAGATGATTCATGAGGGTTCTCCAACTTCACATGGCCATAAATCTCTAACTGTGAGGAGTTATGTGAGGTTCCACATACCACCGGAAATGGTATGACATTTACTGTCCATCTAGAATAGTCTTACCTACAAATATTTTAAAGCTCATACCATTATCCGTCAAACAAACTTGGTTCCATTAGCTAAACCTTTGTGCTACCATAATTATCTACTGTACTTTCTTCAAGCGTTGACATCAATGAAAACCAACCCAATTTATCAACACCTCGGATACTTCAAAATGAATTATCAGGAGATGAGGATGGAATTCATAGACACTAGAGGTCAATGGGTTATCCTGAGGGGTATTCCATCTTGAGAACCCAAGGTTGTATCCAACAGATGCATGGAGGCTCTCTTTAGACACAAAGTTGTGGTGTGTGCAATAGAGTGTTTGGTCACAATGCATAATCCATCCCAGGATCGTCAACATTACCATGCATACATACAGGAGTTACTGGGTAAGCATGATAAGGTATTCGGTCCACTACTAGTAGGAATACCACTAGAATGAGGATTCAAGCATGTCATTGAGTTAGAGGAAGGGTCTAAGCCAGTGATTACTACACCATACAAGAACCCAAAGATGTTGAAGGATGAAATAGAAAAATCCATACAACTGTTGGACAACTGAGAGAGGGGGGGGGTGAATCAGTTGTTACTGTGCTTAAACAATTATAAACATTTTAAACTCATTACAGAACACTCAATGATGATCACAATAATGAAGGGAAGTAAGCAATAGAGTATTCAACATGAAGCACACAGAGACTGATATTCCTGAGGAAACCCATAAAGGGAGAAAACCTCTTCTTCTTGATATGATAAGTAATCTTTATTTTCTATACATTATCATTCTTATGAGCACCAACTCATTGTGACGATACCACCTTTGTTTTGCAGGTTGCAACTTGCTAAGAGAACCAACTCTCTGGTTTTTCTAGAACCCACTAGAAGGAAGCACCAACTCTCTGAGTGTTCCAACACCAACTGGATGGAAGCACCAACTTCCAATCACATAGGAACCAACCCGTGTCATAGAGAACAATGTTTCTCCCTTGCACCACCCTGCCACCTTGGTTTTTCTGGCTGCAACCAGATGGAATCTATAAATCCCTATGTTCAATCACCCACTTGAAACTCTGAGGACAACAGTCCTCCCTAGCACCACCCTACCACCCTGAAATATAGATATTTGTTACTGAAACTCATTACAGTGATACAGTATTTATCAATGGCCTACCAGTCTAATCACTATTCTATTGCACTGCTCTACTCTACCTGGATCAGTGTCTTCCTGCTCGCATATTCTTGTGCTTTATGTTCTTCTGCTATGTATCTGCATGCGCACCTCGACTTTCTCTTCCTCTCTTAGATATACATCTTTGTTCTATCTGTTTCTTTTTCCTCTTATGCTATGGGCACCATTTCCATTCTATGCGCTACGCCTCTAAAGTGCGCTTCAGCTCCTGCACACAACCTACTTCTACCCACATGAATAACTATCAAAAGAAGAAACCATATCTTCTCTGTTCTATGTATATTTATCATGCCAAGTCCTCTGCCACATCATACACACAAATCTTTGTCCTCTTTGGCGATTATGCTGAGTATGTTCTTCATTAGTGGTCGTTATGCTGAGACTGTTCATCATCAGTGGTCATTATCCTGAGATTCTTTGGATTCTTTGGTAGTTACAATCTTCGACACTTTTCCATCTGTCAATTGTCTTAATGATGAGCCTTCATTCCACTGGCAGTTACCTCGAGACTCTTCATCTCCTCTGGAGATCACCCAGAGTGTTATTGGGCTAATTGTTAAGTGTGGACACAAATCAATCCCCCTAGATCCACCTAGATCTAGAACAAAACAAGACAGTACATGGTTCTTTCTCTAATCTCTAATCATCGAATTTACTATCAAACGAGGGATGAATGACATACCTTTGAATATCGCTTCCTTATATCTTTGTTGTCCTCACTCTGCTCCAGTGCTCTTATGATATTGGATCTGCAATAACACAAACCAACCAAATTGAAAGAAACAATAATATACTTGAATGAAACCTTATACATGTGATCAAGGATTCATGTAATAAAATGATAATGATTTTATGAGGAAGAAACATGCCACTATATTATATAATGTGGAAGAAAGATACAACCAGATGCCTTGATGTTGTCAGGTTCCTTCCAACAGTTCCTTGCTTCTCAAAAACTTCTAATTCATGGACTCTGAGACTGTAGATCTGATAGCTACTCCCAATCTATCTTGACAAAGGAAAGCTCAAATCCAACATACAAGCTCCAAAAACTCCAAGCTACCAAAATCAATAAAAATCCAATCTCACCTTCTCCATGAGATCTCCTCTCCTTTTATAAGCTTAAGAGGATAAGGTGAGGAGGTTAGGATGATCCCACTAAATCATGAAAGTGAGTAAGATCCAAACCGTTCGAAGGCCACCTCACCATAGAAGATTCTCCTTCTAGAAGCATCGACAAGATGCTCGTTTTTCCCACGTACAGGAGTTTCCACACCCTATCTATAGTGAAACCTGCTAAAACTCCACAACCTAGCTTTAGTACAGCCTATGGAAATCAGGCATTTCTGCACCCTGTGTATAGAGAATACTACGAAAATCCTCTTTAATAGGGCTTTTACAAAGTAAAATACAACTTCTCTCAAGAAAAGTTCTTCTCCCTTCTTTCTTGAGCAATTTAGGCCACAGATCCTTGTAAATAAAAAGGATAGGTTTACATCATTAACAGTCATAAGGGTGAGGAAAATAATGTGTAACAGAGATCCCCCCAAAGTTTGAAGTTAGAACAGAGTGATAGATGAAATAATTTGTCGAGTGTGTGTAGGGAACAAGGAACAGTCGGTTGGAAACCTGCCAACAAACAAGGAAATACAGTACAATAATATATCATCACTGAGGTAGGAATTCCGATACTCAAAATACAAATGGCTCAAAGCATAAATTCTGACATGCAAATATCCATGTCAAGTAAGATAGGTCATGGCCACCAAACATACACTGTGGATCCATGCCAATATGACTCAAATCTGAACATAGCCACCAAAAATACATTGTGGATTTATGTGTTAAATACTCAAATTTGAACATAGCCACGAGACATACAATTGGATCTATGCAACAGTATAATCTGAATATACTCCAACACAACCTGAATCTGTTAGAAAAGATCCAGGGTCTTCATCTCCACCACTCTATAGTACAAATCTAACCATGCGAATACATGTGTTGAAGTCGAACACGGTAAAAACCATTTGATTACTGGTCATTAATGGATACCGTTAACAAGTGCGAGCAAAATCACCATTAATGGCAATGACTCCCAAGTTACACTAGTACAATCCAACGGGTGCGAATTAATGAGATGAAGTCCAACACTCAATGGAATCTCTCGATCAGGGGTCAATAATGAAAACCCATTGTCGAAAGTGAGGAAACCTGCCATTGAGGCATGTAAGTTCCAAGGTACCAATTAGTTTCTAAGTCTAATTCCTGGATAATGAGTTGAGGTCGACATGAAAAGACTCATCACAGGAGGGACTTAACGTATCCCCCATCAATGACATGAAACAGGTAACAAGATTTGAGGTAGATCAGAGTAACAAGTGATTCAGGACTGACTCAGGGATGGTCGACGGAATAGAAGGCTTAAGTACTGCAGAAATGGCCAATGCAATAGAAGGATTTCCAGGTTGAATTTTACTTTGAACATATTGATGACATGACAACTGTCTTGGAAAAACTGACTCAACAATAGGGATCACACACCAGATTGTAATCTTGTAAAGGGGTATGATCAAGAGACAAGTGGATTTTCCAACCTAGACACAAAGCGAGTGAAAGGGCATCATGTTCAAAAGTGACTCTTCCATAGAATATAAGTTTAGATACATTTCTTTCCCAATTTTTTCCCCACCATTTAAGATGAGTACCTCTTTATTTTTACACAAGCTTGAGGAGGATAACATATGCTTGTAAATGCAAGCTCATCCTTTGGAAAAGTCCCTCGGAGTATGTTTAATGAACCCTAAGAAGGAGTGGTCCGATCACATATGGATCTTTCGATGTTTGTTTAATGAGTCCAAGGAAAGAAAACTCCAGGGTTTTTCATGTTTAGAGAGTCTAAAAAGCACTTAAAGAGAAATCTCTCAATTCTTTTTTCATAAGTTAGTCTGAAGAGACTGAAAAAGAGATAAACTACCGCTCAACAGACGTTTTCTTCAAATTCTTTTACGAGCATGAAAAGAACAAGTACTCTAGACAATATTTTCATGTTTAGAGAGTCTGAAAAGATCTTAAAGGGAACTCCAGGGGGTTCCTTTTTCGTATAACCTTTACGAGTCTAAAAAAGTGGTAAAAGTATACTCGGTTACATTCTCATTGATATACAAGAACGAGAAAGATCGAAGTCTAATATCGGGATTGTTTTCATTTTTTCACAAGCTTTAAAACAAAACAAAACTATGCTTGGGATAGATTTTATCTTTACACAAGATTAAAACTAAACAAAACTATGCTTGGTCCTGGTTTCATTTTTACACAAGCTCGAACCAGAGGAAACTATGCTTGCGGTAGGTGGTTTAATTTTTACACAAGCTTGAACCAAAGTAAAAAATATGTTTGCGACTTCCCAATGCATACTCCAGGGATGGTTGGTACTTAGCCCCCATATTAAGAAGCTAGGGACTTAACTTCAGCATGAATTCCAGAGGTTGAATCAACATTGCCCCCCAAGCTTCGTTTCATCCAACGGAACAGGTGGATGAAATGAAGCTTCAAATACTAGATGAAGGACTTGACTCAAATAGAGAGGGGGAAAAAACTATTTCATTTTTTAATGAGCCTTCCATAGAGAAGAAAAACTATGCTCGAGAATCCAGGTTCAATACCCATACCTTTGTTTCATTTTTTAACGAGCTTGACACAGAAATGGGAAATATGCTCATAACCTTTGTTTCATTTTTTAATGAGCTTGAAATCAGAAAATCATGCTCAAGGTTGGTTTCTTGATCATGGCTTCCAAGAGGACAAAGCTCTGGAAGGACACCATGTTAGGGACAAAACTCGATCATGGCCTCAAAGAGATCTTCACTTGATGAAAGAAACACACTCTGGAAGGAACACATGTCGAGGGCCGCGATAGGGGTAAGGAGGTCAGGCTCCAATAGACCTACCGAATAGATCATCATGTCAACTACCAAATCTAAGTCATAAGAGATTGATCTTAAAACGAGAGGCTCATCTTCATCAGTAGCTGAAGGCATGGGAGATAGCGCCACATAATTGACCTGTGGAAGGGGTGATACCATATGCATATAATAACCATTTAAGGATGTAATCTAGACAGGACCAATGAATGAAAGTTGATCTATAGTCACAATTCTTCCATCGTGAGGGAAATATATCACACAAAAAAGAGTGGACACAATAGCTTTCATAGCATAGACATAATCCCACCCAAGGAGTAAAGAGAAATCCAAGGGGTCTTGGACTATCATAATGTCAATAAAGACAGTTTTCCCACCCAAAGTTACAGGAAACTGAGGAAGAGTCCCTAAAGGTGGATTGGTTCTTCTGTTAAAATCTAACAAAATTTGCATAACCGACGTAATATGAGGACAACCCAAATATTTCCAAGCAATAGAGGAAAAAGTAATAACGAACGCACCTTCATCTATCAACATCTGAGGAACATCCCGACCACAAACCTGTACTGTAATCTGGAAAGGAATGTGAGAGGGAAGACAAGTTCTAGTTAGCACACCCCAATTAAAAAGGATGGCCTCATTACTTGGAGGAGGTTCCACAAGAGAAGGAGGAATTCCCCCAAGTATGGTAGATTTTGTATCAATGAGAAAAACATGGGTAGTATCGGGTTTACTCTCTAGCGAGAGAGTAGGATTGACTGATAATGACATCAAATCGACTACTTGAGTTTCATTATCCAAGGGGAGAATGGGGTCAATAGGTGGAAAGTGATCGACTGCTTGGGTTTCACTCTCTAACGGGAGAGTGGGATCGACTGAGGATGGGATCAGATCGATCACTTTGTCAAATATTTCAACCAAGGATGTGACCATATTGACTAAATGATCAACCGGACTGACAGATGAAGGGACTGGATTGATGATTCCATAAATTATAGGTGGGTCGAGAGTAATCTTACGATAAGCAGCCAAAAGTTGAGGTTGGGAAACCGTCAGGTCTTCTAGTAATTTTGAGGCTTCATCTATATGATGGAAAAGGTGAGTTAGATGACTCCCTTTGCATAACATACATGGGAACTTGACTCTACTTATTTTCTTCCCAACTGTATCGTGACTAGTTGACGGGAGGTCATCAACATGTTGTTTAGAGGCTGGCAACATGGCTTGGCGAGGATGCGTAGACCATGCTTATATAACCTTGGATAGACCAGGGAAATATTTAAGAAGATGGCTACCCTTACAAATCCTGCAAGGGTACTTGGGCTTGCAAGGTGTTTGGGTGATCTTGGCATCATTAACACTCTCAGCACGATTAATAGTAACTGGTTTCTTTCCAACATGTTCGGAAGTGGTTGGAAGTTTTGACCCTTGTTTATTTTTCTTCTTATTATTATTCCTTTTCTTCTTCTTCCTATCCACCGGGTTACTAGCTTTAGAGCTTTCACTCAGCAAAGAAGATGAAACAGAAGAAGACCTTGCAAGTGAAGAAGGTGAAGAAGTGAAGGATCAACATGAGGTTTATGTTCTTGGGGGAAAGTGCTTACAACCGAAGCACTAGTTGCATTTGAGATTACCTGAGTGGAAAACAACCATATTGGTAATCCAATTATGAGAACTGGAAGGCTCAAAGTAGAAATTTGAGGAGGACCAATGTTTCTGTAAGAAGGAAAAACAAAATGTTCACCTGGGGTAGGGGTTATTTCATTGGTCATTATGGGAACTAACGCCATTAAATAAATATCCAACCTAAAGTATTCTAGGGAAAACAAGCAACACACACTAAAAATATAGTAAGAAAACAAGCAAACAAACCTTCTTACAATGAACACACTAGTTGGTGATGAAATCCAATGTCGCGGGAACAAGGTAAGAAGGGGATGAGATAGAGTGGGTGGAGAAGTTACGTTGACAACCTACTTAATGGACTTACACCCTGGTGCAAGCTCCCACACATAATCGTGGGTATACCCTCCAAGGATCCCGAGTGAGTTTGGCCAACGTCGATTCCAGGTACCGTGAAGACTTGCCCCTCCACAGTCACCTCTTGTAAAGACCCTAAAGAGATAGGCCACTAAGGTTACCAATTACTATAGTGATTCCCGGGGAAACAATAGAAAGTTTGATCCATGTGCAAAGGCAAGGTATCTAGCCTGGAATCAACTCGAAAGGCTTCCACTCATCATTGTGGGTATACTTTTCAAGCGACCCCCATAATACACGCAATCTCTACACCAAGACCAACAAAGCAGGGTGAGTAACTCTGCCAGTCTAAATGCGTCCTCAGGTTTGACCCTTGTGTGAGAAGGGCTTCCTAGGAAAAAATGTAATAAGTGGATTTATCGCTCCCTAACTCAAGATTCTATGTTTGTTTGCAGATTTGGAAATTTATCTCACACCTATTCCAAATCCCTACAACTAATCTAATGTAGGTTTGCTACCAGAAAATATAAAAATGTCTAATCAATTTTTATAAGTGCTTTATTTTTAGGGTTGCTGTTATTCAAAAGGAAAATGGCATGGACAATATGGTGTTTTGACCGACTCAAAAGTTATGCGAAGAGATGAAGATGCAATCTTTTAATTTTGATGAAAGCTATGTTACAAGAATGAGAAAACATTTTAATTCCCAAATCCACAATGTCCCAAAATATATTAAACTCATCAATATCAATATCCTCAAGAATGTAAGACCAAAAATCATGCAATTTCACTACTTCAAATGAAAGAAATAATATTTTTGTTTCAAAGATAGCTAAAATAAATAACAAATTACTTCAAAACAAAAACAACCCAAACAAAGTTTAACTTTTAACATGAGTTGTTCAAAAAAAGAAGTGTTCTTTTCACTAAACAATTCTAAAGAAAAGCAAGGCTTTGTAACTGAAAGACACTCAAAGCAAGAGACCAAATCTTTCAAAAGAAAACAAATCAAATATGGCTAAAAGCAGCTAAAAAAAACTGTCAATAAGATTGTAAACATTCAAATATAAGTTCCAAAAGTTCATCCCAGGTGATCAAAGAAAAACTGGGTGACAGAAGACAAAAAGACTTAATCCAAAAAATTCTACAGGAGACATCGCAACCCAACAGTAAGGTACAGTGCAACGATTTGAGGTTTCTGCAGGCTAGATATGCGTAGGGTGTGGAGATACCACACTGGTCTAAACAATCAAGGTGTGGCTATATAAGGTTTCCACAGGCTGCATATGGGATACAGTGTAGAAATGCCTGTAAACAAAGGGAAATTGGAAAAAGGGGAAATAGTCTAAAAGAAATTTTAGTTCCAGAGAGGCTGGGTGGATCCCCCATAGATTCAGAAAATAGAACCCAAGCAATCAAAGAAATAAAGAAAGACAAACTAGGAAAACAGTCTGTTCCCCAGTGGAGTCACCAATTTTGTTATCGGGCTAATTGTTAAGTGCAGACACAAATCAATCCCCCTAGATCCACCTAGATCTAGAACAAAACAAGACAGGACATGGCGCTTTCTCTAAGCTCTAATCATCGAATATACTATCAAACAAGGAATGAATGGCATACCTTTGAATATCACTTCCTTATATCTTTGTTGTCCTCACTCCACTCCGGTGCTCTTTTGATATTGGATCTACAACAACCCAAACCAACCAAAGTGAAAGAAACAATAGTATACTTCAATGAAAGCTTATACATGTGATCAAGGAGTCATGTAATAAAATGAGAATGATTTTATGAGGAAGAAACATGCCACTGTATTATATAATGTGGAAGAAAGATACAACCAAACGCTTTGATGTTGTCAGGTTCCTTCCAACAGTTCCTTTCTTCCCACACACTTCTAATTCACGAATTATAAGACTGTAGATATTATAGCTACTCACAATCCATCTTGACAAAGTAAATCTCAAAGCCAACATACAAGCTGAAAAAAATCCAAGCTACCAAACTCAATAACAAGACAATCTAACCTTCTCCATGAGAGCTCCCCTCCTTTTATAGGATGAAGAGGATAATGTGAGGAGGTTAGGATGATCCCACTAAATCATGAAAGTGAGTAAGATCCAAACCGTTTGGAGGCCACCTCATCATAGAAGCTTCTCCTTCTAGAAGCATCGATAAGATGCTCGTTTTTCCCGCACCCTATCTATAGTGCAACCTACGGAAACTCCGCAACCTAGCTTTAGTACAACCTGTGGAAATTAGGCATTTCCACACCCTGTGTATAGAGCATCCTGCGGAAATCCTCTTTAATAGGGTTTTTACAAAGGAAAATACAACTTCTTCTCTCAGGAAAATTTCTTCTCCCTTCTTTCTTCAGAAATTCAGGCCACTGATCCTTCTAAAGACAAAGGATATGTTTACATCATTAACAATCATAAGGGTCACTAAAATAATGTCCAATTTTGTTATTGGGATAATTTTTAAGTGTGGACACAAATCAATCCCCCTAGATCCACCTAGATCTAGAACAAAACAAGATAGTACATGGCTCTTTCTCTAAGTTCTAATCATTGAATTTACTATCAAACAAGGGATGAGTGACATACCTATGAATATCGCTTCCTTATATATTTGTTGTCCTTGCTCCTCTACAGTGCTCTTGTGATATTGGATCTGCAATAACCCAAACCAACCAAAGTGAAAGAAACAATAATGTACTTCAATGAAATCTTATACATGTGATCAAAGAGTCATGTAATAAAATGAGAATTATTTTATGAGGAAGAAACATGCCACTGTATTATATAATGTGGAAGAAAGATAGCCAGATGCCTTGATGTTGTCAGGTTCCTTCCAACAGTTCCTTGCTTCCCACACACTTCTAATTCATGGATTTTGAGACTGCAGATCTGATAGCTACTCACAATTTATCTTGACAAAGCAAAGCTCAAAGCCAACATACAAGATCCAAAAAGTCCAAGCTACCAAACTCAATAACAAGCCAATCTAATCTTCTCCATGAGAGCTCCTCTCCTTATATAAGCTAAAGAGGATAAGGTGAGGAGGTTAGGATGATCCCACTAAATCATGAAAGAGAGTAAGATCCAAACCGTTCATAGGCCACCTCACCATATAATCTTCTCCTTCTAGAAGCATCGAGAAGATGCTTGTTTTTCCCATGTACAGGAATTTACGCATCCTAGATATAGTGCAACCTGAAGAAACTCTACAACCTAGCTTTAGTACAGCCAGCGAAAATTAGGAATTTCCTTAATTTCCGCACCCTATGTATAGATCAGCCTTCATAAATCCTCTTTAATAGGGGTTTTACAAAGGAAAATACAACTTCTTCTCTCAGGAAAAGTTCTTCTCCCTTCTTTCTTCAGGAATTGAGGACACTAATCCTTCTAAAGACAAAGGATAGGTTTACATCATTAACGGTCATAAGGGTGACGAAAATAATGTGTAACACTGAGGCACTTTGAATTCTCTCGCAGATACAATCACTCTATTCCGGAAGTTACAGAGAGAACCTTTGTGTGCTCATCCCTTCCTGAGAAAACTTCACAGTGGGCACTAGCTTTTCTGGTTAAGCCCCTTCCTTTCACGTGACCACAAGTTGTGATCATACGCCTATCCAAAAGGAGGTTCACGTTCTTGGTATAGTGAGCGCTAGCTCCCTTTTTTATTCGATATGACCTTGGGTGATGAGCTTCATGTGACCACGTGATTGTGGGCACGTCCATAGGTGGTTTGAGGGAAACCCACTTTTTGCCTGGCAATTCACTACAGAGCTCCATGTATTCCTTTGGCGATACCGTGGTTTTGATTTCGGTCCGCTTACAAAAAATTAAGACCCAAGCATGCTCTGGCCTCGCATTCAAGCATGATCGTCGATCTTGCGATCTCTGACAGATTCCTCCGATCAATCTTCCTTTCCTGCATTCTTTCCTCCATCCATGCGCGATCCTTAGTCTTAACGACCAAGTGACAAGTGGCCCTCCAAACTGACTGACGAGATCGATTTCACCTTTCAGGCTTCTAGAGTCTCGATTCTCAAACTCCTCTTTCTCCGTGGTGCTTCCACCTAAAATTCACAATATATTGACACGTGATATTCTCGAATCCGACGATCACAATCCCTTTCGATATTCAGGGTTTGTGAGTCTCGACTCTCAACTTTCCCGAAGTGTTCCAATCCGGAGTACACAATCTGTTGATGTGTGTCCTCCTACAAATCAATGCTCCAAATCTCCTTCGGGTCTACGGACTTTAGAGATTTCAACTTATGCTATCCTTCCACTAGAGTAGATCAATGGATGAGAATTCTCCCAAAGTGATCTTTTAGATCGGACATCTCATGTCCACTTCGGGACTTTGGCATTCAAGACTTCAAAGCTTTTGTCATTTGCTAGTGGTGAAACTCTTGAATTAATTCTTTTGGAGTGACGTAACTTATTGATGTCAGATGTTGACATGGCATGAGCCAGTTTTCTCTTGATGCATGTCATCATATGATTATGCCATGTGTAATTTCTGACGTGGTCTTCTGATGTGATTTTCCATATATCTTTGCTGACATGGTCTGTTGACATAGATCTTCTGATGTGATATGCCATATTTCCTTGCTGACATGGTCTACTGACATAGATCTCCCTGATCTAACGGTCATCATATGTTACCCAGATCCAATGGTCCTTATTCATTTCGAATTTTTGGGCTTCAGGTTTTTCAAATATCAAAATTTCTAAAGCGTAGCCTCCTTGCATATTTATATCCGAAGTGAATGTTGTCCATCGATCATGATCCTAGATCGATGGATCAATCTCTCTGTCATGCAACTCTTCTAGCTTATCTTGTCCTTCCACTTAGAATGATCCAATGGCTAACAAAAATTCACATTTTTGGAATTTCAAATATCAATCTTTCCAAAGCGTAACCTCCTTGCATCTTTATATCCGAAGTGAATCTTGTTCATTGATCAGGATCTTAGATCGATGGCTCGATCTTTATATGATGAAACTCATCTGGCCTATCCTATCCTTTCATTTAGAATGATCTGACGGCTAATGAGAATTCGGATAATCAAATTCTCAACCCTTTTATCTTATCCTGTCCTTCCACTTAGAATGATCCAACGATCGTGAAGACACTTGAAGTAGATCAACGGTCGACGATGATTGTGGAACCACAACTTGCGAGTGATTTAAATCGACACCCAAACTCCACAATTTTAAGTTGTGCGTTGTTGGTGAGTCAACAACAATCATCAATATTTGAAGCTATAAGATCGAATGGTCTTGATTAATTGCAGGATTGGAACTAGCATGATATTTAATTATCCTTTCAATCTCCGCAATCTATCCCTGCCATTGATCTGGTGATTGCACATCCAACGGTCACAACCCTCCAATGGTCCTCAAGCCCATGGTCACTCATATGACTGACGTCTGTTATATGAGATGATCAACACCACCAATTTCTTGATCAAATGACTATTGAGGCTTCTCACCTTTTCCTGTGCATTGGTCGACTTCTAAATATTTCCATCAATCCCAACGACACTTCTGCAATGCTCTCTTCCTTCTGACCATTGATCTTCATTCTCTTTTGTACAACATTTTCCCTTATGAACTTTGATCTCTATTTTGCATCGTCGTTGTTGTTCTTTCCATCAATGACAAGCACACTCTTCCTGTCGAATATGCCAACAACAAGAGCTATTGGAAATGGGATACGTCCGACCTATCTCTAATCCATTTACTTTCTCAGTAGTATTGGTGAAAAAGAAGGATGGAACATGGAGAATGTGCATTGATTATATGGATCTAAACAAGAACACTATTAAGAATAGGTATATGATACCGAGGATTGGCGAATTGATATATGAGCTACATGGGGTGGTATATTTTTTGAAGATTGACCTTCGATCAAGGTACCACCAGATCAGGGTGAGAGAGGAGGATGTCCATCCATAAAACAACATTAAGATGTCACTATGGCCATTATGAGTTTGTAGTCATTCCCTTTGGGTTGACTAATGCACTAGCTACCTTCCAGTCATGTATGAACCATATCTTCAACAAACAACTAAGAAGGTTCCTACTATTGTTCTTTGATGAAATTTTGATCTAGAGTAAGACTTGGAGGGAACATTTGGGGCATGTGGATGATATTATCACCATTATGGAGGAGTATTCATTTTTTCTAAGGAGGAAAAATGAGAATTTGGATTGACAGAGATCCTCTATTTGGGGCATGTGATAGGTGTTGAGGGAGTTAAGGTGCATCAAGAAAATATCCAGCCAATCATAGATTGGCCTACCACCAGGTGAATCACATAGTTGCGAGGATTCTTCGGGATATGTAACTATTATAGATGATTTGTGAAAGTTTTTTCACAAATTTGAGCACCACTAATGGACCTCATCGAAAAGGGAGCATTCAGGTGGACAGAGGAGGTACATGAAGCATTTGACAAAATGAAGAAGGTCATGAACACTTCCCTAATATTTTCACTTCCAGATTTCTCTCATCCATTTGTATTGGAGTGTGATGCATCCATAGAAGAAAAAAGAGCAGTACTAATGCAAAAATGCCTTCCCATAGCTTTTGAGAGCATGAAGTTGAGGGATCCATAAAGGCTCTACTCCATATATGATAAGGAGATTTTTTCCATTATGCATGCATTGGACAAATTTCAACAATACTTGGTGGGAGGACGCTTTGTGGTGAGGACTGACCACAACATCTTGACGTATTGTTTGAAGCAGAAGGACTTGATTGAGAGTGCTTTAGTGGGAAAATTCCCCTATGGACTACTCTAGGGTTCAACATGTAGGCATATCACAACTGTCTAAAAGTATCCTACTTTTCTAACTACCCCGAACATACCCCAGATTCATACATGAAAGACAAAGTAAGAGAGATCAGGTATCTATACCTTTTACTCCATGCTTGGTGTCGATCCTCTTGCTCTTGATAGCTCCGCTGACTGCAAGCCTCCTCCCAAGGCTGACCTCCATTCACAAACAGATAAACATGAAACTACAAACATGCATCGCATATATAAATCATGGGTTAGATGTCAGAATAAAACATAAATCAAATGTAGATATTTGACACATATTTCGGGACAGGAAAGGTATTTCTTTTGTTGATATCACAATGTTTATTTACAACAAGGTCGGTTGCTGCTCCACAAACTTGGTCTGGGATCCTCTTCACCAAGCTCCAAGTGCACCTCCGCATACCTTTCTCCTCTCAACCTTCTCTTTGGGAAATGGAATGGGCTTATGATGGAGGAAAAAGGGAAAAATGGGAAATGTTGATGCAATTCTCTCAACAAGGATGCAAATGCTTAGGGCAAGGAGGGGATGTGAAACGAGCAAAGTTTCATTGTTCTTATGCTTGGATTTGGAATGAGACCCAAACACCTCCTTTTATATGACAAAAGGATGGTTATTCGGTTGGGTGATGGGCTATAGGCGGTGGATTAGTTGGGAAACTACCCAATATCCCGTAATCTCAACAAATTCCTTGCCACTTTTTAATTTTTGCAAATTTTGTGGTTATACGCGACTTGTAATGGTGTAGCTAGAGTACATACATGAGCTGTAATGGTGCAACAAGCGTGTAGCTAGAGTACATACATGGGTAGTAATGGTGTAGGGCGTGCACATATTCAAAAATAGTGTTTTTAAGAAGAGTTGCTCAGTGATGGCTTGGCAAAAATAGCAAGTAAGAGGGCCAAATGCCTGGTATGCATGTATGGTACGATATAGGGTTATAATAGATGCACCCTAATGTGTGAGGTCATAAGAGAATATGATGGTCAAAATACATTACAAAATATTCACCAATGTACGAAGTGAGTGAGACCGAGACCAGAGTTTGCGAGGCCCCATTTGCAAAAATCTCTCTGAGGCAGGCCAACCCATGCTCGGGATGAAATAAATCATTTCTTCCAATCAAATAAACTACATGTACATGTCATATAACTATATAAAGTGTAGCTGTGAGCAATACACAGTGGATCTACATATCAAAATCAAAGATATACATGTCTAATATCCATCTTCAAGAAGCCAACAATGCATGATGGTTGGAGATGAGGCCTTAAGATCTCGAGAAACAACTTCAAGATATTCAAAACTTGGGTAGAAGTGTAATTTGAGTGTACGAATTCACTAGCCAGAGGTCTTCGACAGCTCATCAGGAACAAAAAAGAGGATCTCAGTGATCAAGCAGAGAACTTCATTGATTTCAAACAAAGACTTGATTGGATTTTTGTTAAGAACCAAATATCAATATAACATAGAAAAACCTCAGAATAAGTACTCAACGCCTTGAAAAAGAGATAATTTCAAATAATAAGCCTCTTCGAGGGGAAACCTCCTTTTATCCCACATAAATTTTCAAGTACAAGATGATTCCAAATGAAAATGTCTCCTTGGTATATATAAGAGACTAGGAGGTATAATTACAACTAATGGAATAAAGCTGACATAAATAAAATAACATTACTAATGTAATATGCCCCAATTAAGGGGTAATGAGCCAATATTAGGGCTTAACATGTCCCTCCCCTTGAGACAAGTGTTGTCTGCAACGCTTGAGTAACTCTGGATGCTTTTTCATAAAAGACTCATCTTCCCAAGTGGAATCTTTAACCGGTAGTTTCCTCCATTTAATGAGATACTCTGAAATGGATCTATTCCTCAACTGGAAAATTCTTGTGTCATTGATGGCTTCAGGATGCAATATGATTTTTCCTTTCTCATCAAGCTCTGGAAATATAGTTTGAACTGGGATCTTGTTGCCCATAAAATTCTTTAAGCATGAAACATGGAAAACTGGGTGTACTCGTGAAGATGCAGGCAACTCCAATTTGTATGCCATAGTACCAATCTTTTGAAACACCTTATAAGGGCCATAATATTTTGGTGATAATTTATTATCCTTCTTGGCTTGCTTGAGGGACATCTGTTTGTATGGTTGTAGTCTTAAAAACACTCAATCCCCTACTTCAAAACTTCTTTCACTACGATGTTGATCTGCTTGTTTTTTCATGCGATTATGTGCCATGGTCAGGTTGTCCTTTAAGATTTGGAGAACTTGTTGTTGATGCTCGATGCGATCTTCCACTGCTTGAACCTTAGATTTTTCTTTTAGAGAAGAAGTGATGGAAGGAGGGTGGTATCCATAGAGTGCCATAAATGG
>ML799292.1:52584-70956 GCA_009831015.1 Picea engelmannii
AACTTTGGACAGCTCTGTGTTTCAGCATTGGTCTTGAATACTATTCTGCAGATATAGACACTTATGCACTTCTAATCAATGGTTAAGTACGAGAGTGATGTAGAATATCATGCAAAACAAATTAAACGTGTAGTAATGAGAAACGACATTGTGTACCTTGGAATGATCAGGTGAAATGATAGTATAAGTCTAAATACAGGTGATGAAGGGTATAACAATGGCAAAAAGTATGGGCAAAAATGGTACATTGTGTGGTCCTAACAGTTGACGTACCTTATTTTTCATTTTTTATGTTGATCCCTTTTCGCGCTTGGTCGTTCTTTGACTGCAACTCTCCTCCCAATGATGACCTGCATTCACTGAAGACAAACAAAGAACTCCACATGCATTTGATCTATGAACTAATGGGTTAGAGATTTAATCAATCATACAATCAATACTCCAATAATGAAAATCTCATATGATGGGACGGGAAAAGAAATTATTTTATTAACTTCACAATGACACCTTACAATGATAAAGTCGGATACTGCTCCTCGATCCTGGTCTTGGGCTCTTCTTCCACTATCTTCCAACTGCTTTTCTCTATACTTCTCTTTGCATAAGGATGGATAAAGGTTGGGACAAAAGGAATTCTTAATCACATATAGTTTCTTTACTATGATTCTCCTCCTTCAAATGGGACCCCTTACCCTTCTTTTATAGGCTAGAAGAAGCTAGGTATCTGTTCGAGTGACCAACCATGCATGGATGAAAGGTTTAGTTAACTTACCCAAAGTTGTGTGTTCCATCAACAACTTTCCTTTTTCCGTTCTTTTGTAAGTTCACGCGGGCTATCTTGGGTCAGCTAGCGTGTACATGTGTGCAGTGATGGAGTAAGGCACATGGGTTTTTATAAAAGGGTTTTTTAAGAAGAGTTGTTCAACAGTGTTTTGGCAAAGAAGGAATCTAAGATGGCATGATTCTAGGTAAGCATGTCTGGTGCAAATTAGGGTTATAACAAATGCCTCCTAATGTGTGAGGTCAGAAGAGCATCTGATGGACAAAATACATTAACAATCTTCACCGATGTTCTGAACAAGTGAGCTCAGGGACCAAAAATCAGGAGGTATTGTCTGTAAAATAATAATTGTCTCACCAAGGCAGGCATACCCATGCTCAGGATAAAATAAAATCATGGCTACCAATCAAATACACCGTAGATCCATGTCATATAACTATATAAAGTGTAGCTGCAAGCAATACACAACGGAGCTACATCTCGAAATCAAAAAGATATACATGTAGAGTATCCATCTTCTAGAAGTTGATAAGGCCTGATGGCTGGAGATGAGGTATTCAGAGCTTGAGCAACAACTTCAAAATCTTCAAAACTCGGGTAGGAGTGTAATATGAGTGTACGAATTCACTACCCAGAGGTCTTCGACGGTTCGTCGTTCATGGACTAGAGAATCTTGATGATCAGACTGAAGGCTTCATTGATTTAAAACAAAGACTTGATTGGACTTTGATGATGGCCAGGCATGAGGGAAAGAGACAAACTACATAGGGTCCAACTCAGGATTAGAAAAATTCCCTTGGATAATAGCATGACAAAAGATGGGACTCAGGTAGCATGGCATTAACATAATTTTACGAGGCAGGAGGCAACGCAAACTCTCCATATGTTTGGAAGAATAACCAAATAGAGGAGGACATAGCTCAATGTAGGGGGAACAGCTTCCCGAGGTCATATTATATCCCAGGGTTTGACGAACAAATGGAAATATGTGCTTTATCCAAGGGCGACTCATTGTGCTTCCAATACAAAGAAAATACTTTTCCATTCCTGTTTTTGGGGTATATTTGATTTTTTTGCCTTTTTCAATAATTTTGAAAAAAGAATAAAAGAATGTTACGTTACAAAGTAGGGATGAGTGTTGCAAACATACAAGTTCGAGGCTCAAGGACAAGACTGATGTTCAAAGTAACGACACTCGCGAAAAATCCCTCCTGAGGCCAAAGGTGTCAGGGCGCAAAGGTAAGGTGCTACAAGGCTTGCGTATAAGGCATGCTTCAGATGGTTTAGTTGAGAGCAACATGGAGCCGACATTAGACCAGATACATAGGTATGAAAATGAGATTAATAAGACACACAATGGCAACGTCCTTCGATGTAAGTTTTACAAGCCTAGAGAAGGTAAGCTCGGCGATTTTTCATATTTAGAGAGTCTGAAACAACATAAAAGGAGACTCTGATGGGGTACCTTTTTCGAAGGTAGTCTAGTCGGTTCAAAAGAGGGGTAAACTAGCACCGACAAGACATCTATTCAAAACCATTTTAATGAGTGTGATAAAGTCAAGATCACTCGGCAATTTTTTCATTTTTAAGGAGTCTGAAAAAAGATTAATTATGGACTCTGTCGGGAATGTTCTTCTGGACCATTTTAACAAGTGTTAAAGAATAAGGTCACTCGACGATCTTTTCAATTTTACGAAGTCTGAAAAGAGCTTAACTATGGACTCCGTGGGGGTTCCTTTTTCGTAAATTTAGTCCCTCACGCCCGAAAAAGGGTTAAAATTATACCTGAGAGTACTCTTCTAGAGAACTTAAGTTTATTAGAGTATACCTTTGTTCGTACAATTGACCGTCTAGATCTAAAAAGGGGTAAACTACCGCCAGATAGACATGACTTCAAATTTCAGTTTAACGAGCGTAAAAGGCCACAAGATCGCTCGACAATCTTTTCATGTTTAGAGGGTCTGAAAAGGGCTTAAAAGAAGACCCGTTATGTTTTGGGAGTCCCGTGGGTGAGGTCAAGAGTGATCAAGAGTCATGTAAATGAGGCTCAAAACTCATAATCAGGGAAAAATAAAAGAACTCCTGAGCCCACAGTCATTAGTGACAGCACGGACACCATAATGCTACCGGGATCTACCTAGGGCATCCATGTTCTGGTAAGCTCTACCACCAAATCGTGACACTTCTAAAGCAGCAATGATGGTTCTGTGTCGCAACCTAGTGGGATCGATCCTATGGTAAAGGGATAAAGAAAAAAATTAGGGGTGGAAACCTAACTTATATGCTCAATTTGCCTATCTGAGATTTTTCCCCATGGACCGTCAAAAGTGACCCAAAACTCCAAAAAATGTCTTGATACCTGAATGTAACTTTCCATAGAAACTCTTGAATCACTTCTAAATGGTTTTCAATTTAGAGAAAATGATAAGGGGGGGAGGGGGGGAAAGTGACAAAAAAGGGCCAAAAAGTCTATAAATAGAAGCTGGCAACTCATTATCATCATTGTTGATTTGGAAATTGACTCTAGAGAAAAAAAAAACATTTGATAAAAGTGGTGATTCTGGGAGCTACAGTGGATGAAACGACCATCCGTCTGGACCAAATAAGTATAAACTACCTCCTTTTTCTTTTTAATTCTTTATTTATGCATTTAATTTGGTTTCTTAGGGGGGTGTCAACCTTTAAAAGGTCGGCCCTAGGTCCATGCGGGCTATCCTATGACAACCCGCGTGTACACTCGCTCTGTCTGATGTCAGAGCACATGTACATGTGACTGTCATCACAACAACCCGCATGGACCCTCCCATGAGTGAAAAAAGGTCTAAAAAGAAAGGCCTAACCCTCTGAAAATTTTCTCATGTGCAAGATGTATGTGCAATGGAGAGAATGAGAACACGAAGATATTAGTGCACTAGTTGGGGAAGACCCTAACGCTGTGGTGATGTTAATGCAATGTGGCTTGCTCAAGTTTTTCCTATGTCCTTTCATGAGAGCACAACCTAGGCTATTGAATGCCTTGGTTGAATACTGGCACCCTGATGCAGAAGCTTTTATGTTAGAGGGAAGTCACTGGTGCCCACTATAGAGGATATAGACTTTTTGACTGGCCTCTCCAAGAGAGGGGAACCAATCAATTTCTGGATATTTCCTTCAGGGCCTCATAATATATCCAAATTGATAGGACTTTATTGTGAGGTTGGTATAGACCGATCGAGCTCATAGGTGCGAATAAGCAGGATCACCAATTTATCACTGCGAGCGATTGTGTTTCTTATTGGACGGATGATTGGTTCTGCGGCTCTACATCAAGCGTCCCATGCACAGATGAACTATGCAGTCTAGTGCTTAAATGCATAGATATTTGACTAGAGCACTACACTGCTGGATTGTATGAAGAGACAGCGGACAGATTGTCGATTGCAGACATAGAGGAACTTCAGGTTTGGGACATAGAGGAACTTCAGGTTTGGGACGATTCTATGCTCTTTCTTCTTTGAAAGAGTTCCTAGTTTCAGTCCTCGAGTGGTCGTATGAGGACATCAGGCCTCTCTTCCTATGGTTTACAGATGGGTAGTGTTGCTGCCATGATAGGGTGGTGGAAGGACCAATGAGTCCTTTGATGATGACTTATTTGTTTGGTTGTCGCAGTAGATCCTAGCCATAGAGGATTATCCTTATGCTGGGATTGATTTCTCGAGAGATACTGAGATACATGTACCTCTAGGTGAGGAGGGAGGCGAGATGGGTATGTTTGTATCATTTTTTTTTGTTGAAACATATATAATTTTTATGTTGTTTTTTTATATATCATTTTTTTATACCATATTATTTGACAGATACTTGTCTATTGTGTGCAGATATGGGACCCTCACAACCTGTGGATTATGTGAGGAATGAGCGTCATCCTCGGCCAAGGGTCCCACCTTCTACTGTAGGGGGACTAGAAGCAGCAGGAGAGCTTCCAGCCGGTGAGGCTCAGAGGGTTTTGAGATGAGTTGAGAAAAATTTTACCTCGCTCACTTGCACCATCCCTATGGCAGAGATTGAGGATCTGCCACCATCCATGTAGCCTCATGTACTAGGGCCACCACAGACGTGGGTCCAACTATTTCGGCATTTGGAAAACATTGTTGATTATTACAACAGGGCCCATAGGCCCTGACCTTAGTTAGTCTAGACTTTGATAGCTCCACCTTTATATATTTTTTGAGGGCATAAGCCCCATGACTCGTTACTGGTCATATGTTTTGAGTAGGTTGCATCCACCTATGTACTCTGATGATTATGATATTATATATGGATTTTTATGTCGTTTTGTATCTTATGGATCATATTTTCCTTTAAAAATGTATTTACATGTTTATGTGTATGTCTTTTTATATGTGTGAGAGATGCCAATCTAAAATTTGATTAGCTAGAGTATCTATAACTTGGTTTTATCTCCTAGGAACATGAAAACATGTAATATAATCAAAGCTTCGTTCTAAGAGATGTACCCTAAGGAATCGTCGGTGTAAAGTCAGATCATGAACGTGGTAGACTCTATTTAACTGAGACACAACCAGTTGAGCGTCTAAATAGACCCAGAGATGAGAGATACGAAATGACAGGGCGTCACGAAGCAACTCAATAACTGCACTATACTCGGCAACATTGTTTGTGGTGTTGCCTAAGCATATACCTCCAGAAGATAATAACTAGCCTCGATGTGTAAAAATTACCCAAGCTATGGAGGCAAGCCTCCGAGTGTGCCGGCTAGCACCGTCTACATACCTAATGAACACCTCTGATTCACTTGACATATTGCACAGTGACAAAAGATAACATAAAAAACGACATGTCCATAATACTAAAAGAAACTAGAAAGTAATAGTACAAAGACTATACATATGTTACAAAGAGTTACCCAAGGTGACCTACCTATGAGTAATACTTCTTGAGGTAGAGCCCATTTCTAGGCTCTGCCAAAGCATTTCCCTCAAAGTCAACCAGATTATAAGCACCCTTTTTTAGAACCTCTTTTATGATGAAAGGTCTGAACCACATGGGTTTTAATTTTCCTGCCCCCAGGGGGTCCTTATCTTGGTCATAGACTAGGAAAAGGTTGCCTTCAGAGAAAATCCGAGGACAAACAGACTGATCATACTGACACTCAACTTTTTGTTTGTGAGCCTCATTGGTCAGGGCCGCATCATGACGTTTCTCATTGAATCGCTCAAGGTATAATAACTATTCTTCAAGTGGAGAAGTGTCTGGCAATAATTGTACTACCAATTTTAGGGACGAGATCTGACATTCTATAGGCAAGACTGCTTCCACCCCGTAAACGAGTTGAAAAGGTGAGAAACTGATTGTAGTCTTAATAGACATTCGGTAAGCCCATAATGTCGAGTATAACATCAAATGCCAATTTGACTTGGCTGAATTGATCGTTCATTGTAGGATGGTCTTAAGAGATTTATTTACAGCTTCCACCTGACCATTTGCTTGGGGGTAGTAGGGTGACGAATGTTCTTTCCACAACCCAAGATTTGATGTTAATTCAGTCATCATTTGGTTTTGAAAGTGACTACCATGGTCAGTGACAATCTCGCTCGGGACGTCGAACCTTGCTATTATCTGGTTAAATAAAAAGAGAGCTACAATCTCCCCATCATATTTAAATGTTGGCATATCTTTGACCCACTTCGTGAATTATTCTATGGCTACAATGATATAACGGTGCCCCCTTGCTGAAGGAGGGTTGCATGTAGTGTAATCAATCCCCCACTTGGTGACGGGACCAACTATGATGACAGGAAACATGGGAGTGGGATGTGCCCTCATCTTCCGAGAGAAGATCTAACATGGGTGGCACTTCTTGATCGATTCGATACAATCTTTGATTAGTGTTGGCCAGAAGTAACCTGCTCGTAAAATCTTTTGGGCTATTTCCAACCCAAACAAATGACCGCCACATGCTCTAGTATGGCAATCATTAAGCATGATAACTGCTTCTTCGTGAGTGAGGCATTGGCACAGGATGCAGTCTACACCTCTTCGATACAACATATCGTTGAGTATGAGATAATTCTTAGCCTGATGGCATATACAACGATGCTCATCACGGGAATTAGAGGTGGGGCATTTCAAAGTCTGGAGATAGACAAGTATATTTCCATACCAGGGATCCGAAGATGCGATCAAAAACATATCTCCTCTGATAGGCGACTCTTTGGGCATAACATCACCTAACTCGATCGGAAGTTCCGAGATGAGTTTTGCGAAGATCAATGACTTTTTGGATTTCACTGAAATGAAATCTAAGTCAAATTCCTGAAGGACAACTATCCATCTACTAATCTTTTCGTTGATAACCCGTAGTGGAAACATGTATTGAAACAGATTCACAATGGAAATGATGGTGGTCTTGTGAAACAAAACATAATGACGGAATCATTAGACAGCATGGACTGCTGCCAACGCAAGTTTTTTGATATGAGAATAATTTAGTTCCGGTCCAACCAGGCCTCGGCTCAGGTAATAAATCACATATTCTAAGAGTAAATCATCCTCTTGAACTAAGACCATGTTGATGGTTGACTCTGCCACAACCAAGTATAATAGGAAGTCTTTGTTATAATTGGGTGGCCGAAGCAGAGGGGCAGTTGTAAGGGTGTGTTTCAACACATCGAAAGACCGTTGAGCTGCATTGTCCCAATGAAAAGGAACATCCTTCTTCATCAAGCGCATAAAGCCCTTTGTAATCTTGGCATAGTTTGTGATGAAATGCCTCAAAAAGTTCACCTTGCCCTGAAGACTCTGAAGTTGAACGATTGTGCATGGCGGAGGCAACTGAACTATTGCCTCAACCTTCAAAGGATCGACCATGATCCCTGTTGTTGACACTATGAAACCTAATAAATGTCCTGATGTTACGTAAAAGCTGCATTTGTTTGGATTCAAGTGAATTTGGAAGTAGTGACATTGCTCAAAGATAAGTCGGAGGTGTGTGGGATGATCCGTTCTCTTGCGAGATCGAGATGTTAAATCATCTAAATAGGCCTTGACTATATTCTTGAGATCATGGAAAGAAAAAGACATGGCCCGCTGGAAGGTAGCTCCAGCATTTTTGAGACAAAAAGGTATCTTACGATAGGCAAATGTACACCATGGACAAATGAATGCAGTTTTGTGTTGGTCTTGGGGTTTGATTTGTATCTTATTATATCCCGAAAAACCATCCATGAAAGAAAAGGCCTCGCAACCTACACATTCATCAATTATCTGGTCGATGAATGGTGTGGGAAAATTATCTTTTGGACAGCCCTTGTTCAAATCACGGAAGTCCATACATACACGAATTGTGCCCTGTTTCTTATTGACCGACACAGGATATGACACCCATTGGGTCAAATTAATAGGATAGATAAAATCGGATTTTAGCAGTTTCTTGACTTCAACCTTAATGGTTGTTGCTTTCTTGGTATTAACTGGATGAAGCTTCTACCAAATAGGCTTGGCATCTGGATAAGTTGTGATTTCATGTTTGACTATTTTTGGATCGATGCCTGGCATTTCCTCATAAGACCAAGAAAAAACGTCACGGAATTCTTTAAATAGATCTGTGTAGATTTGAATCTCTTCGGGGGAATAGTCAGCTCTGACGAAAATATTCTCCACGACACCAGGGTTTCTGGAGATATTAATCGATATAGTTTCAGCGATAGTTTCCATATTACCCTCGACATAAACCTCATGTGTAGCTAAGGGATTAATAGGACAAGACCTATCTTCAGTCATAGTCAAGGTGAATTCTCTTGCTTCAATTATGCTTAACTCTGGGAGGAAGTATGATATGTGATGGAGATCATCCCAGGGTTTGTTCGGACTAGTCATTGCTTCAATTATTTCTTCGTCGGAGGGCAAGACTAAGTCTAACAAATTGGTATCAGCGAGAGAGCCTTGAGCCCAAATAGGCTCTATAATTGGATCTAACTCTTGTGCAGGAGTTGGATCTATGTCAGCCGAAGTTTACTGGACTAAAGAGTATGCTACTTTGGCTGCAGACAAGGGCATGGACATGCCAGGGTGGCCTGTCCCTTCCGTCATGGCCAATGGGGAAGGAAGTACCCATAGATCATTGAGGTAAGTCGTGCGAAATGATGAAACTTGGAAAATATCAACCTTATGGTGGTATGATATGAACTTGACATCACCTTGAGGGGGTGGGTAATCGAAGGTACCCATCCAAGATGGGCACAAACCAAATCCTATGTTGACGATGCCTGGTTGGGGATTATCAATCGTCGGGACTGCAGATGCCCCCAATGAAGGGTTGGGTTTGGAGAAGGAGAATTGATCAATGGTCATGATCTGGCCCTTGTGTGGAAACAACAAGACCTGGAAAACTATAGCAACTACTTCTTGCATAGCATAAGTCCAACTTCTACCTAATAAGAGATTATGGTCGAGGGATGCATCGACTACTTCTACCTCGACGAACACTGTCTTCCCTCCTAGCTGCACAGGGAAAGAGGGAATGATGCCATGTGGTCGGAACGAACGACCATCAAAAGCAGTGATAAGAGTAGGTGATGGAGATAAAACGGGATGGCCAATGGTCTTCCAACATGCCAATGACATGACGCATGTCGAGGTGCCCTCATCAACCACTGTGCAGAAAATGTTCCAAGTAAAATTTTTCATGGGGTAAACCACTACTATCTAAAACGCTACGTGGTAAGGAAAATGAGGTTTTAAGTCGGTTGTATCCAGCATGATTGTACCCAAATTACAGGTCTCGGTAGATCCTAAAGAGGCTAACAAAGCATTCCTCTGGGAAGGACAGCTTTGGAGGACCTCCAAAGAGAACATCGCATAAGGGGTTTGAGACAAATCCTCCACTACAGAATAGTTCTGGGTGGCCCTTGCATTTGGGTTGTGAGAATTGTTCTTGAATGCACCTTTTGTGATGCGTGTCATTGTTTCACCCAAAGTATTCTCGATCTAGAGAGGAAAAGATGGGATTTTAGCTTCTTTTCCCTTCTCAGAAGTGCTTGGTTTACTGTAGTCATGCACTCTAATCAATATAAAAGCATAACCTTTCATCATATACACATTCGTGGATGCATGATTATTAGAAGATGGAGAAGGTCCTCGACTGCCCCCTTCTATGCTTGTAGAGGCTTGGGTTAGGTTTTGCCCATACTGAAATGGATTTGTTAAAACAACAGGTTGTTGTTGTGTCACAAAATTTTGGGCCTCTGCAAGCCGAGGACATTGGTGGGTCAGGTGGTCTTCCGCGCACAGGTTGCACGGATACCTCACCTTCCATTTCTCAGTGTTGGCCCCACCAACATTATTAGTGGGTTTCTTATCCCCCTTACCCTTCTTTCATTGTTTTTTCTTTCCTTCAGGCTTTTGGGTGGCCTTTGGATTTGTCGATTTCACATTGTGTACATCCAACGTTTGGGTAGGGGGAGCAACCAGAAAAACAGTTTGGCTGGCCGCTGTGTGTTGTATAGACAATTTATGCAATTGCTTCATCAATTGTTCAGTGGGCTTTGTTTCTGATGAACCAACAAAACCATCGGCATGTGGTCCAGCTCTCTATCTGGTTTTATAAAGTATCAAGCGTGGCGCATATGGTAAGATCTCGTATAATAAACCGAACTGAGAGTAGATTAGATCAAGATGTTGAGCTCTCGTGATGGCATCTTCTTTGGAAAACACTCCCAACATCGCGACGTCTTTGGATAACTGTGGGACCAAAGACTTAAGGAACCACTCGAGAAGGAATGCTGGTGGGACTGTCACCTTAATTAAACTCTTTCGACGTCTCCATTCTTGGATGTGATCAGAGATATGGTCCTCTTTCGTCTGTTCGAAATTGGCCAACAATTTTGTGCCAGTGTCTTATCTCACTAGTAATTAGAAATGGTTTAGGAAAGCCATTTCCAATTCGTCGAAGGAAGAATATCTTGATCGGTTGAGCTCAATGTACCATTTCGTGGCACTCCTAATGAGAGTACGTTGAAACAATCACAACTATACTAAGTCGTCTTTCAATGAGTTAGATGAGCACCAAAGATGGAAGGTGGTCACATGATCTCCTGGATCTTCGTTAGGCTTGGTTTCAAACTTTGGTATGTCCGAAGGAAACTTTGTCGGCATAGAGGGCCAACATGGATCGTGACAGATAGGGTCATTCAACAACCTTGTCAAGTCTGGCAAATGCAAGGTTGCCAAGAAAGGTAGTTTGGGTTATTGGTGATAACCATGGAAAAATGGACTTGGAGTTTGACTGGCACCAGGTTTCCAGGAAGCGTTCGGCTGCTGGCCTGGGTTCTAGTAAAAACCATGGCCATGACCAACGTACATATTCTGCGTGTGAGGAGACATCATTAGTTCATTCCCAAAATAGGACATAGATGGTTGGGCGTGCATTACATTCGGAGGACTTTGGGAATGGTTTCCCCATGCCGATCCCATGGGCATAAGCATAGTACCTTGTCTGGGGTTCCATTGGTTGTGAAAAGAATTTCCCCAGATTGACATTTCTGATGAGGGAGCTGATCCCTGCCAAGAATTCCAAGGTCCTGATGTGGAAGAAGTTCCTGGGTTTTCCCCCTGTGCAGGAATAGTACCATGCATAGGAATACGTTGTCCATAACCGGGGTTGCCCCCAGTGAGGAAAGCAGCTGATGAGAAAGCATTGTTACCAAATGCACCGAACAAATAAAATGGTGTTGAACCTATTGACATATTATGAGAAGGTGGTCCTTGACTCCCTACTCCAAATAAACTATGATGTGTGTGTGGCCCGGTGGAATGCTGGGGGATGCCACCGAGCAAAGGGGACGAAGGAGGTATATGACCTCCCTCGTAAGGGAAAGCATTAAAAGAAGCTGAAGTGCCCCCCACGTGTCCTTGTAGAGGAGCATTAGAGTTCCCTGCCCCCAGACTTAAAGTCTGTAAAGTGGAGTAGGAAAGTACAGGACTTGTACCTGAGCTAGGCATCCCGTATGAGAATGGAGGGCCTGTTACACTCGGTGTGAAAGGGGCAGTGGTCACCACCATAGACGAGATTGGACCACTGCTTGAGGTAGATTCGGTCGAGACCATGGTGGCTCAGACTGGTGAAGGTGGGTTAGGAGGTGGAATATCCCCTGTGGTGATAACCGTAGTGGGAATTGAATAATTCCCAGAAGAAGTGGCAACATTTGTTTCCATTGCTGCATGCGACACTATCTGACACTCGTAAGGGTGAATCTGTATGATGATGGGTTCCGAAAGATCAATGGTTGGAGTTTCGGATAGACCAAGAGATTTCGATCCAAGGTCTAAAATGGTTGTTTCGTTCGGATGTTGGTTGTCTATAGTTTCCTGTGACCCGGTCGCTTCAAAAGACCCTTGTTGGTCTAGATTTTGCCTTCGTGTTGGCGAAGGTGGCTCCAATGTAACCGGTGATAGGCCCAGAAGCCTTTGTGAACGACATATCTCATGATCCTCAATTGTGTGAGAATATCAAAGACACACTAGGGCTTTTGATTCGTTCAAAAAAAAACACACACTAAAAAAGTCCCTCTAAGATAAAACAAGCAAACACAAAACTAGTTGGAAGAACAATTACAAAAACTAACACTAGAGCAACTTACCAGTGCAAGTGAAACTCGAACACAGAAGCACCATTTGGTTATACTCTACAAAGTGTGGCCTGATGTCTATCCTAGGTACCATGGTATAACCCCGCAGTCACTTGTGTATGTCTCTAAAAAAGATAGGCAACTAGGTTTCCAGCGCGCAAACCGTCACCAGGCGGGTACAGTCGAAAGTTGGGTAGACCACAATGAGTAGGGTATCGAGCCCAAAAATTGTCGAGGGTATCGAAGGCAAGTGGTCTGGAAGACAACTGAGGACCTCGAATAGATTCGAGACCAACGAAGATCCGTGGAAAATACAATCGATGGAATCCCAAGACAATCCCTCTATATGTGTTCTCCACTACGATTGGTCCATCTTTGGAGTGGTTATCGCCACTACCTTTCCGCACGTGACCTCGTGTTTAGCCCCTGTGTTAGAAGGGGCTCCTGGATAACTTTCACGATACTAGACTTTGACACTCCCTAACCCAGAATCCAATGTTTGATTTAATGGCCTTGAAGAGTTTTCTCTCCAACCTAATTCAAGACCCTAACCCTAAACTAGTTGGTTGACCCTACAAACATAAAAAGTCTAATGAATTTCAGATTTATCGTTAATTTTTATGGCTTGTCTTAAGTCAAAGGTTATGAAAGTGAAACTAGTGATGTTTGAAAGACGAAAGAAAAATAAATAGAAAGCTGGAAACAAAATAACTTCTTCTTGACTCAAATATTAAACAACTTTTAAGATCAAATGCATGTGAAGTTCAATGTTTTGGGAATCATCCAGTCCATCATGGACTTAATATTGTTAGGGTCTACCTTGACACCGTCATGAGATACAATATGACCCAAATAATCTACCTCCTTCACTCCAAAGAAACATTTGGATGGTTTTGCATATAATTGTTTCTCCTTTAGTAGTTGTAGCACCTTGTCAACAAGTTGCACATGATCCTCCCAAGACTTGCTATAGATTAGTATATCATCAAAAAATACTCACACAAATTTTCAAAGGAAGGGATTGAAAATGGAATTCATCAACCCTTGGAATGTGGAAGGTGCATTTGTAAGGCCAAAAGGCATGACCAAAAATTCATAATGGCCTTCATGAGTTCGGAATGTTGTTTTTGGGATATATTCTTCCTTCATTCTAATCTGATGATACCCTGAACGAAGATCCAATTTTGTGAAATAGATTGCTCCATGCAATTCATCTAACAATTCATCAATGACGGGAATGGGAAACTTATCTTTAATAGTGATCTTGTTGAACGCTCTATAATCTGGACACATACACCATGAGCTATATTTCTTGAATACCATTACCACTGGTGCAGAGTAAGAACTTTAGCTAGGTCTAATAATGCCAGCCTCTAACATTTCTTTAACCATGCACTCAATTTCACTCTTTTGGGCATAAGGGTGTCTGTATGGCCTGATGTTAGGATGAAAATTCCGAGGAATTAGGTGAATTTTATGATCATGATTTCGAGTGGGTGGAAGAACTTTGGGAATATCTTCAAATAGTTTGGAATTCTTATCAATGATCCCTTGGAGATCTTGAGGAATAGATGGCTTAGATGTTTTAACATCTAGTGAGCATAGTTGTTCAATAACGCCTTGATTCCCCTTTTTCAATAATTTTGTCATGCCATTAGAGCTTATCACCTTACTGGGTTTCCCTGTGATACCTCTTAACTCAATTTATTTTCCTTCCAATGAAAATTTCATTAAAAGTTCTTGAAAATTAAAAGCCACTATTCCTAATGATTGTAACCATTGGATTCCTAGTACAACATCAGCACCAGCCATGGGTATAGAAATCATTGGACTATTCATTACATATTCCCCCATAGTAAGATTGATCTTATTGCATTTTCCCAAGCAATTGATAGTTTCTCCATCTACAATCATTAATTGAAACTTTGGTGCTGGATATACAAAGCAATTGAGATCTTTGGCTAATTTATAGTGAATGAAATTATGAGTACTTCCAGAATCAATTAGGACTATTACCTTTTTCTTTTTGATGTATCCTTCGATCTTAAGGGTTTGAGGAGTGCTAATTCCAGCCAATGCATTACATGATATCGTGGGAGTCAACTCTTCAGACAAAATTGCTTCTACGTTTTCATCTTGAGATGGTTCTTCTTCTTCTTCCTCTTCCTCTTCACAATATATCTAGAATAATTTCTTCTCACGACACTTATGTCCCTTACTGTACTTGTTGTCACAATTAAAGAATAAACCTTTTGCTTTTATTTCCTCCAATTGCTGAGGTGTCAACCTTGTAGGTTGAGGTGTTTTAGAATAAGGAGCATTATTCTCTCTATAGATGTTAGGATTAGTCCTTCTAGTAGCCATAGCCATATTTTTACTTTCAACATTTCTTGCCACCTTAAATTCTTCTCCAATGATTTGGGTTCCCAAAGGTGAACCTCATGTTGAATGTTATCCTTTAAAGTTCCTATGAATACATCAATCAAGTGCTCATATGGAATATTTGTTACCTTTATATTCAATCTTTGGAAGTTCTCAATGTACTCGGTAACTGAACCCTTTTTCTTGAGATTTATCAATTGGATAAAGAAGGTATTGTTGCTTGTATCCTCATAGTGTGCTATAATTTCTTCCGTGAAAATTGTCCAAGTGACAAGTGATTTGCAAGAACAAAGCCATCGATACCATACAAATTGATTGGGTTCTAAATATAAAGAAGCAATTCATACCTTTTGTGTATGTGGCACATTATGTAAATCAAAGAGTTTCTCCATCTAAAGTATCCATGTGATTGGGTCCTTGCCATCAAACTTCCTCATATCGATCTTAGGAATGTGGTTGGTATTCAACCCAAAGTTGGAGTTTCTCCATTCTTGATTCACCTTCCTTGTGTCCTCATCATGAATTTCATGGGATACATTTTCACTTTCAGGTGTCCTCTCTATTAGGAAATTTTTCAATCCTTCCATGATCTCCCCTTTTAAAGCATCCATATTAGTATTTATTTCCTCAAACTTAGCTTCTGTTGAATCCATCATCTCTTGTAGTTCATCTTTTGTTACTGTCTTCTTTTGTAAATCATTTATGTCCCTATGTATTTCTTCACCTTCATCAAGAGTCCAAGTAGGATTTTCTGGAGGCTTTAAACCTTGATTTTGAGGTCGTTGTTAGGACCATACAATGTACCTTTTTGCTCACACTTTTTGCTACTTTTACATCCTTTTTCACTCACATTTAAACTTATATTATCACCTTACCCTATCTCTCCAAGGTATACAAAGTCTCTTCTCTTTACTATATGTTTAACCTGTTTTGCATATAATTTTACATTACTCTCGTACTTAACCATTGACCAGAATTGTATAAGTGCTAAAACAGTTCGAACTACAGATTAGCATTGAAACCCTATGGCTGAAACAGTTTGTGGACTACGATGATGAAACAAAAACTCACACAGAAGAAGCTGTTACACTCTCTGTGGTCTACGATGCTGAAACAACAACTCACACAGAAGAAGCTGCTACACCCTCCGTGGTCTATGATGCTGAAACAACAACACAAAACTGTTACATTGACCACAACAGCCGCACCTTGAGCTAGCATTAACCATCGCTGCTGCCTGAGACTAGGTTTCTTAAACAGTCAGAATGCAAATCCCGTGGTTGAAACAACCCGCGATTTGCGATGCTGAAACAGCATACAACAGCAGTAACAAGAAGACAAATAAAGAAGCTGTTACTCTAGCTGCAACAACAACACCTCACTCAGCACTTGTAATAGCATTCTGTTACAGGAGACTAGGATATCCTATTCCAGTTTAGAAATTCGATCTGACTAAGAATAGGACTCAAATGTACACCTGCAATTTGTTGATCAAATTGTATCGAATGGATTCTCCTCTTTAAATAAGAGGAAATCATCATTAGAGAGGAACTTTCTTTTTGGATAAGAAAGGATTTACAGAGAGGGACGTATTTTATTTCAGACATTGTAATATGATACAGTTGACAGATGAATAAAAGACTGTTCTGAGCATTTCTCTCTAGTTCTTTTCGTTTCAGGGGAATCTTGTGAGAAGGGAGGGCCTACATTCTTCACAAGATTCATCCATTAGCTTTGTAGTGTGTTAGTGTTATTTTTGTTCATGCCTTGATTAAATTCTGTTTTGCTGAAACACTACTTTATTGAACTCTGTTTTGCTGAAAGACTACTTTACTGAACTTTGTCTTGCTGAAAACTCTGCTTTACTGATAGTTACGTTGTTTTCATATGATTCATGCTTGGGTAATTGTTAATCATTCTAGTTAGCAATCCTGTTTGGTGAATTTATGAAAGCTTGATAATTAGGGACATGTGCTGAAGATTCCTTCTTGGGGAATAGGGTCCTGTTCTCTGTTAGAGATAGTTAGCCTTCAGTGCATGTCAATTATTTCAATTAGTAACGAGTTCATGAAAGTGTGCTAATCAGAAACAGGTGTTGAAGATTCCTTCGTGAGGAATAGGGTCGTATTCTCTGTTAAGAGGTAGTTAGTCTTCAGTGTGTGTCAATCATTTCAATTAGCAATGAGTTCATAAAAGTGTGGTGATCGGAAACAGGTGCTGAAGATTCCTGCTTGAGGAATAGGGTCCTGTTCTCTGTTATAAGATAGTTGGTCTTTCATTTTGCAGTGTCTTGAAGGATTTCTTTACAGGTTGTTATTTTCTTAATGTAATCCAGGATTCTTTGGACAATTATTTCTTTAAAAATTGAACTCTGCAATAGGTAGATTGCTTTCATGTAATTCAAGTTAGAACTTCAGTTTGTTCAATGAAAAGTGTGACTAATATATTTTTACTACAACTTTAGGTTTATTTTGAGATTGAGCATATATAGTGTGTGATTATCTTTGAAATAAACAGACTTTCCTGGGTTGACAATTTATGTAGCACTTGATTGTTTAGTTAAATAAGCAATTATAGTGACCAACATTTTGGCGTCGTTGCTGGGGAAGGTAACTGTAGATTTCAAAAGCACTTATGATTTTTTAGATACAAATATTTCATGAGAGGACGCAGAGACCCCAAAGACACTAACCCTACAGGTGGCAGGGGCAGAGGAGGAGGAGGAAGAAAGACTTATATTGACGATATTATATCAAAGTCTGAATCTGATGTTAAACGACCAAAATCTCGGAAACCAAAATCCCAACCTTCATTTCAAGAAAACTTTGAGACGGGGAAATAAGTTTGGAGTCCTGAGACAGTCGAGAAACCAGCAAGAAACATTGAGGACAGAGCAAGAACAGCAGGGGAGCAGACAGAAGAAAACATGGATGAGTACAATGAAGAATTGCATCATGAAGAACAGGCAGGTCCTGAAGGAGAGGTAAATGATGAAAACTCTTTCTCCACATTAGGATTTCCTATTGGTGATATTTCTAGAGGGGCAGCTCCCATGAAGAACATTCCACTCTCAGCACTACCTAACTTTCATGGTTTGTCTTCAGAAGATCCTGATGAATTCCTTTTTGAGTTTGATATATTATGCAAAAGTTATGATTACATTTCCAATGCTAAAAAATTAAAGCTATTTCCAACAACATTGAAAGGAAATGCACTAATATGGTTCATGAGTCTTGGAGGCCATGTAATGACAACATGGGACCAAATGAAACAGAAATTCCTGAATAAATACCAGGACTATTGCTGAATAAGAGAAAAAAGGGAGGAACTATTTAAGATGATGCAGAAAGAGGATGAAAATATAGAGGACTTTGTAGAAAGGCTACAGTATAATCTACAAAGATCCAATCACCCCAATGTAAGTAAAGATATTCTTAAGACTATATTATTAAAAGGAGTAAGGGATGACTGTCTAGATATGTTGAATATGCTTGGAAAAGGGGACATATCTAAGGAATCATACAATGAAATTGTTAACCTATGTAAAAGATGTTCAAGAGGAGCTTCAAGAAATAGATCAAA
>ML799292.1:76749-123112 GCA_009831015.1 Picea engelmannii
ATCTGCATGTGTGCTTGAAGAGGCCAAGTACACATCCCCTCCTTCTTCCTTGGAGGTCTTTTCTTCTGTAGAAGAAGATTCTTCAGATCCCTTCTTTTTCTCAACTTTGGATCTACACTGCTTCTTATAGTTCCCTTCTTTTCCACACCTCCAACATACCCTTCCAAAATTTCCAGGAGATTTAGATCTACCTTTAGACTTAGATCTCCCACTTGAGAAATTAGATTTATTTCTTTCCTGGGAACGTCCTCTTGCAAATAATGCGTCTGTGCTATGTCCTTCCATATTCTTTCATCTCATCTCCTCCGACAACAAGGATGAGACCACTTCTTCAAACTTCAAAGAAGTTGTATTACTACCTATGGCCACAACCAGACTATCCCACGAGTCTGGTAAAGAACACAACAAACTGATACATTTATCTTCATCTGAAATTTTAATATCAACATATACTAACTGACTTACCACAATATTGAAGGCATTCAAATGCTCTTCCATCGAGTCTCCATCTCTCACCCTCAAGTTATATAGCTTCTTTCTCAGGAATAGTTTATTTACCAGGGAATTAGATTGATACAACTTCCCCAACTTTTCTCATAAATCCTTGGCTGTAGCTTCCTCTGACACATTCAGTAATACTGAATCGGAGAGACACAGTCAAATTGTGCTCTTTGCCTTCCGATCTGTCTTTTTCCAGTCATCTACAGAAGTTCCTGTAGGTGCAGTACTTGGATCTACTGTGATCCATTGATCTATGTTCACCAAAATATCTTCCATCTTGAGTTTCCACAGCTCAAAGCTTTTCCCATTAAACTTCTCTATCTCCATCTTCGAATTGCTTACCATTTCTTTTCACCTGAAAAACAATACCGCAGATCTCCCACTGTAACAAGGCTTATCGCAGTCTCGAGCCAAACCCTTGACGACAAAGGCGTTCCCCTGAAGCCAATAAAGCTATGATACCAAATGTAAATTATAACCTTGTACAATATCTACTACAAACTGATATTCAGAAAAGAACAGAAAAGATACAATGGCAAATACAAACATTACACAGAGATTTTTCACTTGGAAGCCCAAACCGGGAAAACCAGCATATATTATAATCATACATTGTTTACAATATACATATATGAGCCAGCGGCATCCAAAACCCTAACCCAATGACCTGGATTAGTCTAAAACCCTAATTCCTTAACCAGAAATAGAAAACCATCGGCAAAAAACCATGTGCTGAAAAAACCACCTAAATATCATGTGGTCCCGGAAATATGTCGTCCCGAAAATATGTCGTCCCGATAATATGTTGTCCCGGAAATATGTCGTCCCGAAAAAAAAAAATTCGGGGGCGTTGCCCCAGAACCCCCGCGTGGGGGGCTCCGCCCCCCTCTAACCCCCCTGCACGCCCGGTGCAGACGCTCAGACCCTACTACTCGTGCAAAGAATATAACACATACCCAACATCTGTGACTCTAGAAACTCACAACCAGTTAACTGCACTTTTGGAGTCAGATAATCAGGAAAACCTTGACTCTGAAAACCCACCTCAAACATCTGCCACCATCTCTTCTAAAAGCATACCAGTAGAAATTGAACTTGGCAAAACACTGAACATAAACCCCAATCTGACAGATGTTGAAATACAACAATTAATGAAGTTACTTATAGAACATAAAGAAGCATTCGCTTGGAACTATACAGATATGAAAGGAATCTCTCCTAAATTATGTACTCATCGAATATATATTAAGGAATATTTTCGACCGATCTGCCAATCTCAACACGGAATGAACCCTAACTTAAGAGAAATCCTTAAAGAAGAACTTAAAAAATTACTCAACGCAGGGTTTATATATCCTATATCAGACAGTGAATGAGTTTCCCCATTGGTAATAGTTCCTAAGAAAAACAGAAAATGGAGAGTATGTGTGGACTACAAAGCCTTAAATAAAGAAACTCAAAAAGATCACTTTCCATTACCATTCATTGATCAGGTGTTAGACAGTTTGTCAGGGAATTTTTTTTTCTCATTTTTAGATGGTTTAAGTGGGTATAATCAGATCAAAATTGCACCTCAAGATCAAGATAAGACCACTTTTACTATCCCTTGGGGAACTTTTGCTTATAGAGTTCTCCCATTTGGACTATGTAATGCACCAACAACCTTTCAAAGAGCAGTTATAGGAATCTTCTCTGATATTCTTAATGGCTCTATGGAAATTTTTATGGATGACTTTACCCCGTATGGTGTTTCTTTTCAGGAAGCACTACAAAACCTTGAGAAAGTGCTTAAACGATGTATACAAGCCCACCTCTCCTTAAGTACAGAAAAATGTCATATGATGATGAGTGAAGGAATAGTGCTTGGACATTTTATTTCATCTCAAGGAATTCAGGTGGACCCATCTTCCTATTCCCAAAACCCAAACAGAGGTAAAAAGTTTTCTAGGACATGATGGATACTATAGAAGATTTATCAAAAAAAATTCCAAAATAGCTTCTCCCCTATTTGTGTTACTGATGAAAAATGTTGAATTCAAATGGACTAATTCTTGCCAAGAAGCATTTAATACACTTAAACATCAGTTATCTACAGCTCCTATTCTTAGAGGACCTGATTGGACACTTCCCTTTCATATATCCTCTGATGCTTCAGATACTGCAATAGGAGTTGTCTTGGGACAAGAAGAAAATCATCTCCCTTATGCTATTTACTTCATTAGCAAGAATATGACTCCTGCTGAACTCAATTATACAGTTACCGAAAAGGAATTCTTAGCAGTTATCTATGCTATTAACAAATTTAGACATTTCATCACTGGCTACTCTACTCTTGTCCATACTAATCACTCGGCTATCAAATATCTAATGAACAAACCTATCACAAATGCTCGAGTCACCAGATGGTTACTATTATTGCAAGAATTTAATATTACAATTGTAGATCGACCAGGAAAAGAAAATGTAGTTGCTGATTTCATTTCTCGGTTAACACCTGATGATGATACCCCAGTAGATGATTCATTTCCTGATGAATATCTATTTGCAGTATCTACTCACTCACCTTGGTATGCAGACATCGCTAACTACTTGGTTGCAGAGAAGTTACCACCACACCTATCCCACCGAGAGAAAAGAAGAATCATTCAACAAAGTGCTCGGTATAGCTGGATAAGTGGGTGTCTTTTCCACACAGGACTTGATCAAGAAATCCAAAGGTGCATTAGAGAGGATGAGGTTTATGATCTACTAAAAGCTTTCCATGATGGCCCTTATGGAGGGAATTTTTCTGATAAAAGAACAACACATAAAATTCTCAGGATGGGGTATTATTGGCCCTCACTTTTTAAAGATGCAAAGAAATATGTCCGGGCCTGTGATAGCTGCCAAAGAATGGGACAACCTAATCATAGAGATGAAATGCCATTAAACCCCCAGATAGTACTTGAACCATTCGAAAGATGGGCCTTAGACTTTGTAGGACCCATTAACCCCCCATCCAATCAAAAATTTTACATAGTGGTCTGCACAGATTTTATGACCAAGTGGGTGGAAGCTAAATCACTCCACAGAGCAACTGAAGAAGCAGTTTTAGATTTCCTATTTGAATACATCTTCATCAGATTTGGAGTGCCAAGAGAATTAGTTACAGATGGAGGAACTCCTTTCACTTCTCATGGTTTTAAAACCACCCTTCAAAAATATCATATTCAGCATAGAATGACTACAGTATACCAGCCCCAAGCCAATGGATAGGTGGAAAGCACAAATAAAGTAATAGAAGCCATTCTCACAAAAACAATGAAGGAAAACATAAAGGACTGGTTTCACAGGCTCCCTGAAGCATTATGGGCCTACAGAACTACCTGGAGAAATACTACAGGATTCTCTCCCTATGAATTAGTTTATGGAAAAAGCGTTGTCTTTTATGTGGAATTTGAAATCAAGACCTTAAGGACTGCTTTAGCTGTCAACCTTGATTTGACCGATGCACAAATAGCCAGGTTACAGCAGCTTAATGAATTGGATGAAAAAAGACTAGATGCCATTCATCAGACAACTATGATTCAACAACAAAGATCAAAATGACATGACAAAACTATCAAGCATAAGTAATTCCAAAAAGGTAATTGGGCCCTATTGTATGACTCTCGGTTCAAAGAATTTCAAGGGAAACTACGTACAAGATGGTTTGGACCCTACGAAGTAGACATTGTTTTCCCCAATGGAACAGTAAGGCTCCTCACAATCGATGACTCTAAAAAATCGTTACTAGTAAATGGTCATCGGCTCCGTCTGTACCAACGCCCTATTTCCAAAGAAGATTTTAAGGCTACATGTGTGACAGACTCTCATTACCTCTTTTTAGAGGAGGCTCCTACCCCTCATTGCAATTAATTCTTTTTAATTTAATTTCTTTAGTATTAGAGTAGATTTCGTTTACTAATAATCCCTATCAAGAAATACCATGTGACAATTGATTTTTACAGATCCCCGATCAAAGAACAGGCCTACTAGGAAAGGACGGTCCTACTTCAAGAAGAGGCAAGCTTCCCCATTGCTAAAACACCACTGTCAGCAACCTTTCACCATTTTCCCATCGCTGAAACACCACTGTCAGCAACCTTTTGTCATTTTCCCATTGCTGAACCACCACTGTCAGCAACCTTTCACCATTCTCCCATCATTGAAACACCACTACTCCGCAATTCTTCACATTTTCCCATTGCTGAAACACCACTGTTCAACAACGTTGCGCCATTTTTCCATTACCGAAACACCATTGTTCAGCAATTCTTCACATTTTCCCATTGACGAAACAACACCATTCAGCAATTGTTTCGCCCTTATTTCTATGGTTGAAACACCAATTCCTTAGCAGTATTCTGCAACATTACTCTTCAGCAAACATTTCTCTATTCTTCCTATGGCTGAAACACCAACTTTTCAGCATTCTCTGTCAATAAGCTTTTACGCTCTCATACTACATTTTGTCCTTCCAGCAACCAAATTCGTGATACAATTCCCCTAACAAATCAAAAGTCTCCACCACGGCCACTGCAGAACTATTATGGATAGGCACTATATTTTGTTTGAAGTACGAATCAAAAGGTAAAGGCGAGGTATGCAAATTTTATGTAAATACAATTAAGCTATAGTTAATGAGAAGATTCCAACTCATTATTACCACTCATGTAAAATCATTATTAGCCGCACTTGAAGGGGGGGGGAGGAAATATCAAACTTTTATACCATCATTTCACACGTATTAACCACCGCCATTCCTATTTACCATCCTTTCGTTTGTTTCACCACCATTTGCATGCCTTCACTCGAAAAACTCACTCTGCACAGAAGCGGTTACTCGACTCTTTGATGCTGCATTTTACCAAGCTATTACCTATGGGAGGCCTTTCTATATGGTACGAACCTGCCACGACGGCCCTGTTAGAACTATATCCATAATTTTATCAATTTTCTCTGCAGGCAAGATGGCTCGGTTATTTTCAGAGACTCCAGGGGTATGATCAACAACAGGTTCTGCAATTTGCTCGAAATCTCCAGAAAGATCATTCCATTGTTCAAGGGGTTTGGATTTTAGTTACAGAAGAGGATATAGCACAGGTTTTGGGTCTCTCTACCAATGACATTCGCTTGTTCAGCCGCAAACATATCATCCTCAATGCCCATCAGGATTTCCTCTTGCCAAGGGAACAAATTGAACCCAAAGGCCGGGGTGTCCAACTTAGCTCATTGCCGCCACCATGGTTGAAAGTTGCAAAATTTATCAAGCACTACCTTACCTGTGAAGGCCGATACCAGGTAGTCTACCAGTTCGATTTTGTCCTGTTGTCTCATTTAAGACATGCTATATTGGTGAACATTCATTATTATCTATTCGGATGTCTTAAAAATATGTCGCACTACTGTAAAAATTCTAAATATCCCACCCTTTCACTCACCCATCACCGTCTCGTTCAAATTCTTATCCAAAAAGTTTTTTCCCAACAAAACCCTCCACTAAACAACCCACCCATAGATCCCCAAGAAGCTGTTGAAATTCCTGAAAATCTTCACGAACAACAACCACAAAACCTTCCAGACCCTCCAGAAGTACCTAACAGTCCGCCTACAGACCCAATCAATCCAATTGACCCCACTACCATACCAAGCCTGCCCCAGACTTTACCAGAATCATCCACTCTTGCCCTTCATATTCTTAGCAATGATTCTGAACCAGATAATTCTCCCTGTCCCATCATTTAGGAAAAGCCCCCACGTAAACGAAAGCAAATTCCTTTCTTTCTGCCCTTTTTACAAAGAAAACGAACAAGGGCCTCAACAAGGGCAACCACTACTGCCACTGCCCTAAAACCCCAACCCATTCGACTAATACCTCGTACACCTCCAACCTCCCAAATGTCAGAATCTTTACCTATCCCACCCACGGGCACTGAAACACAAGAACCAGATGCTCAGTGTGTTGCGACATCATCCATTTCAAATCAAGTAGCTAAAACACAAGAACTAGCTACTCATTCAGTAGCTGAACCACAAGAACCAGCTACCCATTTGTTAGCCGAACCACAAGAACCAGCTACCCATTCAGTAGCTGAAACACAAGAACCAACTACCCATTTAGTAGCTGAAACACAAGAACTAGCTACTCATTCAGTAGCTGAAACACAAGAACCAGCTATAGCTGTCACACAAGAACCAACTACAACTGAAACACAAGAACCAACTGCTGATATTGATACTGAGATACAAGAATCAGAGGCCCAAGGTGTTGCAACATTACTTTATTTACATCAAGAAGTTGAAACAGAAGAACCAGCTATCGATCCTGTAGCTGCTCCACAAGCACCAGCGAGTGCAGCTGTGACTGCTACACAAGAACCAGTCACCCCTCAACTAGAACCAACAATGGCCTCTGTATTACAAGAAAATGAGTTCCTAAGGTCTGAACTAGAAGCCTACAAGCAAGAGCTAGCCATGGAAAAGGAAGCCTATGAGAAGGAACTTAAATTGTACACCCTAGATCGCATAGCGACCATGTCAGAGGGAACTACAACAGAGAATCCATGCAGAGAATATATGTGCAGTCAATGTGAGGACATCTACTATCAAGCAGACTACAAAGTCAAATTCCAATGCCAGGAGCTTCCCCTGCACCTTCGACTTTTGCAGTCAAAGAAGAACACCCTGTTGTTACACAAGAACTAGTAGGACCTTCCAAAATTAAGACTGAGCCCTGGCCTACGACAAATGTCAAATCTGAAACCCCTGCTTCTGTTAATAAAGTTGTACAAACATTGCCTATTGATGAATCTGCCCCTCCCAGCTAGATCAATAACCACACCCTTGTGGAACAAGCCACTCAGACCCTACCTCAGCCTACTACTTGCAACACTGAAACACAAAATCAACCATGGGATGAGCAGGCAATAATAAAAAAATGGAAAAAAGAGTCTGTTGTTACACAGGCCAAAAGCCTACAGGAACACAGACAAATCTAGATAAATCATATCTACTCAAATTGGGAAGCTTTGGAGAAAACACGCTAGGAATCTCGTGCCCTTAAGAAACAGAGTAAAGAGATAAAAGGTAGATTGCTCCTAATATTTGACTTGGCACAAAAGCTATTGGCTGCAAGGAAACCATCCTGCAATTACTCTCTGTTCCTCATGGACTGACTTACAAGGTTTCAGATCAAATCAATCAAAGAAGGCATACCCCATGCAGTGTTAAATCCAGCAGATTTTGTTAAAACTTTTGCAGAAGCCTCTGCTTTGGATCAGCACCTCCTCTGTGAGGCATATTTTCATAATGAGGCCATCCCTGAGAGCCGACAACTTAACCTTAACCCTCTTGTCAGTGACATCTAGATTTGGGCACTCACTTCCTTTCTTAACAATCAGATTATATGGCAGGATGACTTCCTAGCTGCCAAACATAATGAGGATAACCGCCTTATCTGGATACGGCCAGAACCACAAAATGCTGCCACCTTTGTTACAAAGTATTATCAGTTTTTAAAGAAACCAGGGATGATTGAACACATTCAGCAACTATAGACAACAGTGCTTCAGGATTGTCAACAGTTCATTAAATCCACATAGATTGTTGCCCTCCAGGAAAATAACATCTTTTGGCAATAATCTACTGAGAAAAGACAGGAACACAATCCTTTTAGCCACACTAATCTTGAGATAGAAATCTCCAGGGTACCTAGCTACATCAAGTGTGTTCAAAAATGTGTTGAGAGATGGATAGGGTATCATTTTCATTTTCCTATCCTCTGGATGCCAGCAGAGAAATATCAAGTTTATTATAAGTTGCCTAAGAAGGCCGAAACAGCAGCTTGGAAAAGGTTACAACGGGTTCAAGGGTTCATAGCTCCAACAGACAACACCTTCCATAGCTACTGCTTGAGTAACTTGCACGCTCAGAGTCAGTATCTAGATTCTGATTCAGAGTGAAGTTACCTGAGGACATGCAACATTTTAAGTTGGGGGGGATGTTAGGACCATACACTGTACCTTTTTGCTCACACTTTTTGCTACCTTTACATCCTTTTTCACTCACATTTAAACTTATATTATCACCTTACCCTATCTCTCCAAGGTATACAACGTCTCTTCTCTTTACTATATGTTTAATCTGTTTTGCATATAATTTTACATTACTCTCATACTTAACCATTGATCAGAAATGTATAAGTGATGAAACAGTTCGAACTGCAGATTAGCATTGAAATCTTGTGGCTAAAATAGTCTGTGGACTACGATGATGAAACAACAACTCACACAGAAGAAGCTATTACACTCTCCATGGTCTACGATGCTAAAACAACAACTCACACATAAGAAGCTGTTACACTCTTCGTGGTCTACGATGCTGAAACAACAACACAAAACCGTTACATTGACCACAATAGCCACACCTTGAGCTAGCATTAACCATCATTTCTACCTAAGACCAAGTTGCTAAAATAGTCAGAACGCAAATCCCATGGCTGAAACAACCCATGATTTGCGATGCTGAAACAACATACAACAACAGTAACAAGAAGACAAATAAAGAAGTTGTTACTCCAGCCGCAACAACAACACCTCGCTCAGCACTTGTAATAGCATTCTGTTGCGAGAGACTAGGATATCCTATTCCAGTTTAGAAAGTCGATCTGACTAAGAATAGGACTCAGATGTACACCTGTAATTTGTTGATCAAATTGTATCGAAGGGATTCTCCTCTTTAAATAAGAGGAAATCATCATTAGAGAGGAACTTTCTTTTTGGCTAAGAAAGGATTTATAGAGAGGGATGTATTTTATTTCAGACATTGTAATATGATACAGTTGACATATGAATAAAAGACTGTTCCGAGCATTTCTCTCTAGTTCTTTTCGTTTCAGGGGAATCCTGTGAGAAGGGAGGGCCCACCTTCTTCACAATATTCACCCATTATCTTTGTAGTGTGTTAGTGTTATTTTTGTTCATGCCTTGATTAAATTCAGTTTTGCTGAAACACTACTTTATTGAACTCTGTTTTGCTGAAACACTACTTTACTGAACTCTATCTTGTTGAAAACTATGCTTTACTGATTGTTACATTGTTTTCATATGATTCATGCTTGGGTAACTGTTAATCATTCTAATTAGCAATCTTGTTTGGTGAATTTATGAAATCTTGATAATCAGGGATAGGTGCTGAAGATTCCTTCTTGGGGAATAGGGTCCTGTTCTCTGTTAGAGATAGTTAGCCTTCAGTGCATGTCAATTATTTCAATTAGTAACGAGTTCATGAAAGTGTGCTAATCAGAAATAGGTGCTAAATATTCCTGCTTGAGGAATAGGTTCCTATTCTCTGTTAAGAGGTAGTTAGTCTTCAGTGTGTGTCAATCATTTCAGTTAGCAATGAGTTCATAAAAGTGTGGTGATCGGAAATAGGTGCTGAAGATTCCTGCTTGAGGAATAGGGTCCTGTTCTCTGTTATAAGATAGTTGGTCTTTCCTTTTGCAGTGTCTTGAAGGATTTCTTTCCAGGTTGTTATTTTCTTAATGTAATCCAGGATTCTTTGGACAATTATTTCTTTAAACATTGAACTCTGCAATAGGTAGATTGTCTTCCTATAATTCAAGTTAGAACTTCAGTTTGTTCAAGGAAAAGTGTGACTAATATATTTTTACTACAAATTTAGGTTGCTTTTGAGATTGAGCATATATAGTGTGTGATTACCTTTGAAATAAACAGACTTCCCTGGGTTGACAATTTATGTAGCACTTGATTGTTTAGTTAAATAAGCAATTATAGTGACCAACAATCGTTCTGCTAGACAATCTTCTCTTTATTGTATCTCCAAAATTTTGGCCCTTCTAAGTATGAACTTTTATTTTTTATAGGTCTCTGATATTTCTTCTCTTCAATGCCACAGGTATGATAAAAATTGTATGTACCAAGTGGAATTTACGGTAACTTCCCCACAACTTGCTGATTTTTGGCCTTTCCAGGAGATCTGACTTGTATAGAGTGCCCCGCACAAAATAATTGATATGAAATTCTAAAACTCATACCAAAACTACTACGGTCAGTCCACTATCCAATGCAACTGGTCTCACTTAATTTTTATAATCTAGTAATAATTTATAATTGTTTTACCTGGAAAACCTTCTTGAGACTAGTCAATAGGACTAGTCATATACCCTATCTTCCACAGGGTGTATTTACAAATTTACGATGACCCATGAGCTAAAATTGCTACCAAAGATACCTTACTAATTTCTGAGAATAGCCTCTGTATTTCAGGGTCTGAAACATTATAGAATAATGTTTATAGAAAACATTCCACAATGACTCAATTCAGAATGATTCCAGAATGTTATCTTACAAAGGCTGTATCTCCGAAAGTATAAGGCCTCAGGTGCTGGATTTTTAACCCAACATACCTTGATCCTTCTACTAAATATCCTGCAAGTCGTTCCTTCTGAATCATTGTAGAAAACAAGTTATATTGAAAATTCCACAGTGTCTCATATGTAGCCGTGAAACCCCAAGACCTTGAGCTTTGATACCATATTTTAAGAACAAAATATCAATATAGAATAGAAAAACCTCAAAATAAGTACTCAACGCCTTGAAAAAGAGAGAATTTCAGATAATAATCCTATTTGAGGGGGAAACCTCCTTTTACCCCACATAAATGTTCAAGTACAAGATGATTCCAAATGAAAATGTCTCCTTGGTATATATAGGAGACTAGGAGGTATAATTACAACTAATGGAATAAAGCCGACATAAATAAAATAACATTACTAATGTAATATGCCCCAATTAAGGGGTAATGATACAATATTAGGGCTTAACAAATTTTGAGATGGTCGGGCATGAGGGAAAGAGAGAAAGTACAGAAAGTATGACTCAGGAGGAGTGAAAATTCCCTTGGACAAGAGCACAAAAGATGATCAGACTCTGGTAGCATGACATTGACATAAGTTCACAATGTAGGAGGCAATGCAAACTCTCTGTGTGTTTGGAAGAATAACCAAATGGAGGAGGACACAACTCTATGTAGCGAGAACAACTTCCTAAGGTAATATTAAATCCCAAATATTGACGAACAAACAGAAGGATGTGCTTTGTCCAAGGGCGACTCATTGTGCTTCCATAAAAAGAAAATATATTTCCCATCCTCTTTTTGGGGTATTTTTTATTTTTTTTTATTTTTTCAATATTTTAAAGAGCTTGAAAACATACTATTTCCAAGTGCAAGGAACACACTAATGCTTAGAGAAAGGAGACATGTGCAGGAAAAGGACACTCGGGAAAATTCCTCCATGGGTCAAGGTGTTAGGTCACAGAGGCAAAGTTCTACAAGGCTTGCATATAAGACATGCTTCAAAGGCTTAGTTGAGATCAACATAGAGTTAGCATTAGGCCAAAGATATAGATATGCAAATGTGATTACAAAGACACAATGAAACCCCCTTCAATGTATTTTTCACGAGCCCGGAGGAGGTAAGCTGGGTGGTTTTTAATTTTTAGAGAGTTTGAAAAGCATAAACAAGATACCGCTGGGGTACCTTTTTCGAAAATAGTCTAGTCGAGTCAAAAAATGGGTAAACTTGCACTGAAAAGACGTCTATTCAAAACCATTTTAACGAGTGTGATACATACAATATTACTCATCAATATTTTCAATTTTAAGGAGTTTGAAAAGAGCTCAACTATGGGCTCGCTATCTTTTTCTAGATTTAGTCTCCTTATCTTGAAAAAGTAAAATTTGTTGAGGAGAACTCTCCCGGTGAGATGAATATCCCAAGGCATACATTTTCCTCCTTAATCTACAGGCCGGAAAAATGGGTAAACTCATGCCAGTAGATGTTTTTGTGGACCAATTTAATGAGTGTGAAAGAACAAGGTCACTCGACGATCTTTTCAATTTTAGGGAGTCTGAAAATAGCTTAACTATGGAATTTGTGGGGGTTCTTTTTTCGTAAATTTATTCCCTCGGGCCTGAAAAAGGGTTAGACTTATACCTGAGAATACTCTTCTAGCGAACCCAAATTCCTAGAGCGTACCTTTGTTTGTAAAATTGACCATCTGGACCGAAAAAGGGGTAAACTACCATCAGACAAACGTGCCTTCAAGTTTTAGTTTGGTGAGCATGAAGGACAACAAGATCACTCAACAATATTTTTATGTTTAAAGAGTCTGAAAAGGGATTAAAGAAGACTCCAAGAGGCTATGACATGGACACCAAAATGAAACAAGGATCTAACTAGAGCATCCATGTAGTGATAGACTCTACCACTAAATTACGACACTTCTCAAGCAACAATGATGGTTCTTTGTCACATTTCAATGGGATCGATCCTATGGCAATGTGGAAAAGACAACAAGATGCAGAAAATGGAGGTGGAATACTAACATATATGCAAAATGTTAGAAAAACGACTTTTACCAAAGGACCTCTAAAAGTGACCCATCTCCCAAAAAGTCACCAAACCTAAAATCAAAGTGTGTCGTAACATCGAGTAAGAAACTCAAGAACCACACTAAATGATTTTCAATCCAGAAAAAAAGACAAAAGGGTTCAAAAAAGTGGCAAAAAGGGCAAAAATGTCTATAAATAGAAGCTGACAACTCATTTTCACCATTGCAAATTGAGAATTAACCAAAAAGCAAAAACGACCCATTTGCTAAAAAAGTTGATTCCGGGAGCTTCAGAGAATGAAACGAACTTTTGCTTGGACCAAGTAAGTACAAACTAGTCCCTCTTTCATTTCCATACCTTATTTATGCATTTATTTTATTTTTTTGGGGGGTGCACCCTCCGAAAAAAGGGCAACCCTACATGTACGCGGGTTTTCAAGGACAACCCGTGTATGCTCGCAGGTATAAAATAATCTACCCACATGCATACAAAACCGTGTCCAAGACAACCCGCGTACACCCTCAATAACATAGGAAAAATGAAAAAGAAAGAGCTAACGCCCCCCATGAACTTGTCATGTAACAGGATGTATGTACACTAGAGAGACAGGGAGCACGAGGATATTGATATCTTGGTCGATGAGGACCCTCCTGCTATCACCGCAATGAAACAATGCAGATTATGGAAGTTATTTCGGTGTCCATTCATTAGGGCACAACCCAGGCTATTGAATGCCTTGGTGGATTATTGGCACCCTAACGCTGAGGCATTTATGATTGACTACATGAAGAGACAACTCGCAGAGTGTCTAGGGCGAAGTAACAAACACTTTGGATTTAATACCATTTTATGTTCATTATTTTTCGAGAGGGTACCCAACATGAGTCCACGAGAGACAATACGGGGGCATGTGGCCTTCTTCCCAGTAATGTGTAGGTGGGCGACATTGTTACTGCGACAAGGGGGAGGAAAGACCATAAAGGCCTTCGATGATAGATTTTTTGACTGGTGGGTACGGAAGATTCCAGCAATAGAGGGCTACCCCTATGCTAGAATCAACTTTTCCAGAGATCCGGACATGCACTTACCTCCTGGAGAAGAGCGAGGAGAGATAGGTACGTTTGTTTTTAGAGTTATTTAATTTTTTAGTTTCTTTTTATATATATTATTTTTATGTGTACCAGAGTATCTGATAACTATGTATCTGTTATGTTCAGATGTGGGACCAGTTCAGGGTGAAATCATGAAGATGGGCAACACTTTTGCTTGTTTTATGAGAAAAAAAATTGTATTTTCACAAGTTCTTCAACTTCCGGCATACAAAAGTATTTTTTTTTTTAGAATTTCAATTTACAGTAGAAACAAAACTTGTGAACAATTTTGTTAGCTTTCCAAGGCCTATTTTTCAATTTTTTTTTATCAAGATTTGATATGTCAATTTGACAATTGTTTAACAGTATGTTCCTTAAACATGAAAGGAATGATAATGAGTTATGTTTTCCCACAAAAATGTATCTATTATTAAACTTATGTTTTTAAGAAACGAAATATACTGCAACAATATACAGAGACTCTATTTTATTATTACTATAATTTTGAATCTAACAGATGAATATTATAGTTTCTAGAATTTTTTGAAGTCGACCAAGATGAAAATGTTGTAGATTTTAAACACATGTTTTTCTATACCTTGTATATATCTTAATTTTTACTTAAAATTAAAATCTAAATATACCCTTTTGAAAAGAACAGTTTAAGGATTATGAATATAATTTTTTCTAAATTTTTCACTGTATATTTTTAGAGATACCGATATTTCATTTCATCGAATCATAATGTCTGCTGAAAACATTATGCAGTGATATTCTTAAAAAATTAAATAAAATTAGATAAAAATAATGAAAATGAAAACAAATTATAGGAATTGAAAGTAGATTCAATTTTGGAAATGCTGGTGTCATTTTCAAAACCAAATTCTTAGTATTTGCATGAGTCCACAACCTCCGAAGTTTAGGTAAGCTTGGGGCAATTCTCTGGTTTTTATTTTCAATCCCAACTTCATGTTTTCGGCTAAAATAATCTTTCGGCCGAAACAATATTATTTCGGCCAAAAGACTAAAATATAACAGAAACCATCAAAACTGAACGGTTTCCAAGGTTTTCAGACGAAAAACTTCTTTCAGTCGAAAGCACATTGAGCGAATTCCTTCGGTCAGAAAAAATGAAAAGACACATTGTATTGTTTCATTTCGTGCCAAATCATATAAATAAGCTTTCTACTGAACACATTTGACACAATTCATCATATGGACGGACACATATGAGCTCAGGGATAGGGATTTCAAAGCATTTCTATTACTGATTGCAACTGTATTCTTTTCTTTCTTTATTTCTTCCCTCTGTTCCATAGGATTAATCGGAGGATCAATATCAATACATAATGGTTTTCTAGAGCACCTAAACAAAGTTTTGAAACATCTTTTTGGTTTTTGTTTAATAAGGTAACTGATGTTTGTTCAATTTTTTATTGGAATAACAATTTATATGTTGAAAGATAAATGTTGAACATTTTTTCAAGGTGAAGACTTTGTTGAACATATATTTTATAGATAACTATAAAATTCATGGAAAACAAAAGTTTGCGCAAGAGAAAATTTGATCTCACTCGAGATGATACTCGCCAAAATGAATAAAGGAAAGAGCATTGTCGGAGGAAGAAATGATAACGTGCAAATATTGAATAAAGAAACGATGATAATGTCAATAGAGATTTTCAACAAGAATAAGTTGAACCAGGTATGCATGCACATATGAAGATCGAGTGCACAATACACATTGGGACTATATTCAGAAAGTACAGAATTCAAAGTATAGAATTCAAATTTAAAATATTGTAAATAATATAATTGATTGTAATTACAATTTGATGTTTTTCAAAAAACATAAATAGATTTGTCTCATAATGTTGAAGAATACGTTGAAATTGAAATTGAAGCAGAAGGCGTTGAAATTAAAATTGAAGAAAAAGGCGTTGAAACCGAAATTGAAGTAGAAGATGAATCACCTATAGGTATGTACATAAATTTAGATAATACAAGATGAACACTAAAGTATATATAGTTTAGTGAATTTGTGTTTGGGTTATGTTTTTTAATATAAACTTTAAATTGAAATATGCAGAATAATCTATCAACATTGATGATGAGATATTAGAAAATATTGATACTGACAAATTTGGGAAGAAAAAAGCTAAGCATTATATAAGATATTGAACTAAGAATATGTATAATACTTTTGTCAAAGATGAATCAGTAACAGTACAAGCTCAACTTTTACCTTGTCTAATGAAGTCAAGAAAGTTAAAAGAAGATACATCATTATTGGGTATTCAAAAGTCGACAAAGGATACAAAGGTGAAAAATAATGTCTTTAACAATATACCTAGTGTATTAAAATCTTTTGGAAAATCTCAAAAAAAAGATGTCTGTGTTGCACGTAGAGTGATACAAACAATAGTTGTTTCATCTAGCAATATAAAAGATCGTTTGACAAGACACATGGAAAAAATGATGGGAACATCAAGAAAAACATTGCACAAACATAGAATTTTTTTATTGCAAATAGATGCAAATGATGAACTCGCTTGTTGGACAGTGATTTCTAGACAACCCTACAAAGATATATTTGCAGGAAATGTTAAAGAATTGGCCTGTAAATGTTGGTTGGAAAAATATCATGTTTCACCACATACAAGGGATGTGTTACGACGGAGAATAGCACTAAAACAATATGAATAACATCAAAAACATATATTGTCAATGACACAAATATAATTGTTCAATAAGTTCAAAGAAGAGCACAAAGAAATTAAAATTTCCATCAATACATTTGTGGAACAAAAACCATGGTTTGTTAGACCCATCACTATTCGTGACACTTGTTGTTGTCATTATCATGTGGAATTTGAGTTGTATTATGACACTTTTTTGGATTTTGGTAAAACTTTATGGCCAAGTTCACCTCCTCCTTCCACATTCCATGTTTTTATATCTGAAATTCTATGTGATTGTTTTTATATTTATTTTACAACAAAAAAATGTGTTGGTGGAAATAAATGTGATTGTTGTGGAAATATAAGTTTGTTTCATTCAAAGTATCATATTGATATGAATGATCAATCATTTTCTAATATAAGAGTCAATTGGAAGAGATATGAATATATCAACAACACAACTCGACATTTTTCAAATGTTATTTCCAAAAGGATTGATTTGAAGGTAGATAAAATATGTGTGATAGATTTTTCAAAGAAGTTTGAGGAAGAAATTTATAAATACACCAAGCATTCACATAGAGCTCGATGGCAATATCTACAATTCAAACAATCTCGTGAAGTGTTTCCACCAGGGACAATTTTTTTTGTAGTTGATTTTGCAGAGAATTAGACATTCGCTGCACAAAAAGAAATACAGAATTAATAATATCATTCTGATCAAATCAAGATATTTTTCCACGTTCTATATAGACATGAAAAATAGGTTCTTAATAACATAGAAAGCACCAATGAAAATCCACATGTTATTAAAGAATATCACTTTTATATAAGTGATGATCGAGAACACGACACACATTATGTACAACATTGTTCTGATAAATTTTATGATTCATTGAAAGAACACGAAATCGGATTCAATCGACATTGGATATGGTCAGATGGGTGTGCGGATCAGTTCAAATCTTTACGATCATTCTATTGGTTATGTTGTCTTCATAAAAAATTAAACATTACACAATGTTGAATTTTTTTTGAGATTGGTCATGGAAAAGTAGAGTACGACGGTGCAGGGGCATGTATAAAATGAGCACTTCTAAGGTATCAGATGAACCCTCATGTCTATCGATTTGAATCCGCTGAACAAGTTGTTGAATGGTGCAAAATGGCGCTAAGCCATGAATATAATTCGTCAAGGGATGTGTGCAGGTGTGTCTATATATAAATGTTACACATGTACACAAGATATTTTTATTTGAACGTGTTCAAATTTATATTCAAACTTCAATCATTTTCTTGAGAGATTTCAAGTTAACAAGTTCTTGTCTTGTGCAGGTTTTTTTGGTATGTTGGAATCCAAGATGTAAATAGATCAATCTCATATGACGCCAATACAATACCTGGGACACGAAAAATACATTCAGTTAAAACAAAACGTTTTCAAAATGTGTTTGCATTTGATAGAAGAAATGAGTCTTATTTTTGTTTAGTTTGCATAGACACAAAATCCATAGATATTTGCGAAAATGAAAATACAGGATATGTTAAATCTTGGAGACATATCGAACTTAATGTAAAAGGGAAAATGCCACTTGCAAGATCAGAGGATATGGAATCAAATGAAACAATAGTGTCAGTTGATGGCGATAGAGTTTTTGATCTTGTTAGAGAAGGTGATTTTTATGTTTAAATTTTTTCAAATAACTTGTAGATGTACTTGTGTGATAATCTCACATGAACTATTTGCTGTCAAATATATCCAATTATTTGCAGGAGATGTGTTTTCCATGGTTTCACCTGTAGACAACACTGAAAACATGAAATATTATTTGATGTGATGCACAGAACAAAATATGAGGCTATTAGAAGATTTTGATGATAACGGTTTTATATATGAAAGAGGATCCATTGTATTAAAAGTATATTTTTTTCAAGAAACCCATCAAACCAATACTCATGTTCACTTTCAAGACTACCAGTCAGATGTCACAAGTTGTCAATATAGTCATTTGGTATGTGCAACACGCATAAAGTTAATAGAAGTTCAATCAAGAAAAAAAAAAAAGTTAGAAAATGGAAAATGTCCAAAGTCGATCATGAACGAATAATTGAAGATGGAATACCATTACGATGTTTTTAAACAGGTGGCACATGTACGTTCCAGAATTTTTTATTTTTCATTGAAAGTACATTCTAGAATTTGATGACTTGTTTTGACTATTTTCAACCATATTTCCAAATAGGATATTTATAAAAAGGGTATGTATAAAAAAATCAAAATCATTCTTAAAAAACATAGATAAAATATTGTTCAACCATATTTTATCTGTGTTTTTCAACCATTAAACCAATCAAAACTATTTTGTGAGCATTACACCAATCAAAATTGAGTTGTATACCTCTTGTATTGTGAGCATTTTATTTTAAACTAAAAAATTGTTAAACACCATTTCCATTTAACACTTACTTTTTTCAATACTATATTTTTTCATCTTATTTTAATAATATTGCATTAATTTAAAAAAAAAATAAACATATTTTATATTTTCTATTGTAATAATATATTGTTTCAAATTTTAACTCATTCCAATTTTTCTTTTATTTTACAAGCATTATATAAATTAAAGTTGGATTGAACCTCTCTTTTATTTTAAATATTTTTTTTAATTATTGTTCTCAAAATTAAAGAAAAGTTAAAAACATTTCTTTCGTTTTGAGATTTTATTTTATTAAGGGTATATTAACTTTGAGGTGAATATCTCTTCTATCTTTAGCATTTTTTTAATGACTACATGATAAAATTAAAGAAGAGTTGATCATCTCTTCCATTTTAAGGTTTTGTTTTATTGTCACATCATTTTGAACATTTTATTTTATCATTATCACACAAACAAAAAAAGAGTTGAACATCTCTTCTATCTCAACATTTTATTGTATAAACATTACCTATAATTAATTTGGATATCTCTTCTATCTTGAGAATTTTATTTGTATTACTATTGCATCAATCAAAGAAGAGTTGAACATTTCTTCTATCCTAGATTTGAGAGCATTGACTTCTTTAATTGATAATTTTTTTTTTCATTTTTTAAATTAATATTCTAACAACTAAAAACAATTTAAACATCTCTTCCACTTGTTGTAATAACACTTTACTAATAATATCATATATATATCAATATCTCCATTCTAATTATTAAGTTGATTTACATTTAAAATTTGAAATTATTTAGAATCTTCATTTTAATAATTAAGTTGATTTTCATGTAAACTTATTTAGAAGTGTTAATCATTAGAATTAAATTGTAATTAATAGATCTATTCTCTAACAGAGTTAAGGAAATTAATACAACTTTGCCTAAAGTCAAGTGAATTAAATTGTAATTAATAGATCTCTTATCTAACAAAGTTAAGGAAATTAATACAACCTTGCCTAAAGTCAAGTGAAGACCCTTACAAAAATGTGGGTTTATGTGAATAGTACTAAACCATAGCCTGCAAATCGTTTTCCTAATGTAATTTCCTTTCATACATGTTATCTGAGTTGTACAAGGGGTATGTGTTGTTCCTTAGCATGTCTAAAACACAATGCTTGAATGCATACCTCCTCCTTTGAATTCCACATTGGTTACCTTCTTCCAAAATCAAACACAAGTTTTCTGAAAGGAAATTGGTAGATCATGAACATTTCTTCCTTTTGGTACAATTCATACCAGCATAGGCTTTGCATGGTTTAAATTGTTTTTTACTACCATATATTCTCAAATAAGTTTTACATGGTTTAACATGTTGTCTACTATCATATATTCTTAAATAAATATGCAATGATACAATCTTGTATGTTTGGACGTTCACTTTTTTCCTATCCATCTATTAAGTTTGCATATTCTTAAATATATAAACAACAACACATTCTTGTATTATTGACTTTGCATATTCTTAAATAGATAAATAACAATACATTCTTCTATTATTCATTTTAATTTTTTCTTTTCATTTATTTAATAGATCTTATATGCCTATCTTTCCTTTAGTTTTTCCTTTAATTTTTTTTATTAGTTAAGTGCATCTATGTAACCAATTTATTTAACATCTCATATGCCTATCTTTTCTTTAGTTTTTCTTTTAGTTTTTTTTATTAGTTAAGTGCATCTATGTAACCAATTTATTTAACAGATCTCATATGCCTATCTTTCCTTTAGTTTTTTTATTAGTTAAGTGCATCTATGTAACCAATTTATTCAGAAGATTTCATATGCCTATCTTTCCTTTAGTTTTTCCTTTATTTTTTTGTATCAGTTAAGTGCATCTATGTAACCAACAGGGTCATTAGTAACTAGAAAAAAAAAATCTTTTAATATAAAATAAATCTGCTAAAATTATTCTGCCAAAATTATTTGATGATATGTCAATAGAATCATATTTTTGACAGTTGACGATGAACATAAAATGAAACATTTAAATTAATACATAGCAGAAAATTATTTAAGAGTTTGATGCTTAATTTAATGCATTGTAAAAAGGAGAATATACAAAACATTAGTTCATTACTAGTTAACTTTTCCATTTTTTTTCCATCAACTTTGAGAAATCAAATATGAGACAATAAATTGCTATTTTGAATTACAAAATTCCAATATATATATATATATATATATATTATAATCAAAGTCTAAATAGTTACACTGTAAAATACATAACTTCCACATCCATTTTAGGATGATAACAAAAACTAAGACATTTAACTCCAAAATTCTAGACTCTAAGCCATCGCTTTAAGATAAATCACTTCATACCTGCAATTCAAACTTGCAAAAAAAAACAGAATTCAAAAATAAAAAATTTACAATTCAAACATGCGAAATAATACAGAATTCAAAATTTGTGATTAAAAAAAAAATTGACATACATACCAAAAGAGTTTATTCTCATCCTCCAACATACTCTTTCCCACAAAATGTATTGTAAACATATTTTCCACCAGATATAATTTAGACATATGTAACAATAAAAAACAATAATAAAAAAATAAATAACACATATTAGCATATATACTGTAACTAAATATTAAATAAACAATAAGAAATACTAACATACCCAACCACAATTAAACATATTTAAGATAGTTACTCTCCAATTAAGAGTACATGATTTAAACAATTTGTAAATCTTATCTAAAATCTTAAAAACATTTAAAAAGAAAAAAATTGTTCTTGGTAAAAAAAATTGTGAGTTAGAGTTAGATAATAATCTAAAAATAAATATAGAACTGTGTATGAAGAAAGTTCACAAATCTCCAAATTATCTCATTCTTCCAATGAAATACTTATCTCCTTGTGGATTAAGTCTCAAATCCTTCAGGTGAAATTTTCCTTATGGATAAGGTCCCAAATCCTTCATGTGAAATTCTCATCTCAGGTGATGTTATTGTGTTCTTGGTAAAACAAGTTGTGAGTTAGAGTTAGATAATAATCTGAAAACAAATATAGAACTGTGTATGAAGAAAATTCTCAAATCTCCATATTAAGTCATTCTTCCATTGAAATACTTATCTCATTGTGGATAAAGTCTCAAATCCTTCAGGTGAAATTCTTCTTGTGGATAAGGTCTCAAATCCTTCAGAAATTCTCATCCCAGGTGATGTTATTTGATCATATTTACACAACAATAACATACTAATCTCTTCAGCAGTAAAATACTTCTCTCTTCTTCTGCAGTGGTCATATAATCAAATTGCAGGATGCCCTTTCAAACTAAAGGACTCATAAATGTCCATATTAAGTCATTCTTTTAAAAACCTACTTATTATATAAAAAAGTTCACAAATATCCATTTTAAAAACCATTCTTCTGGAAAATACTTATCTCCTCTTTCTTCGGTGGATATATGTTCTCATGTAATCTTGCATGAACATGAAGAAAAAACAAATTTGCACATGTATATTAATTCATTCCTCAAAAACCATTTAAATGGGATATATTCATATTAGATATAATGAAATGCTCTTTGAAATTATGTGTGAGCTAGCTCACATATACAATATGTGTGAGATAGCTCACATATACAATACATGTGAGCTTATTTGTAAATCTAATTGTATGTTGGTTTTTTTTATTAGTAACCAATTTAGTTAAGATTTTGACAATATCCTGGCAAGAAGGAATTCACTTTGTTGTATGTAGAAAACACAAATGCCTATACTACGCCATTCTTGGACAAGAAAACAAGGAATGCAATTGAAGAAAATTTAGAAACTTTCTCTTTTCTGATGTGGGATAGAGTCTGTTCTCAAATATTCAAATGTTCAAGCTCAAAATTAGGTCTTCATCATTATCTAACCTTAAATAAGTTTGAATGTACACCATTTAAGACAATGATAAACTTATCTAGGGGTTCTATATATTTCAAAATAATTGATCAAAGCATTGAATAGGAAAGGTTAAACTAAAAATTTGATAAAAGTAAAAAACATACATTTATGAATCATCTTGAATAGACACATCCTTCCCAAATCTGGGTGCTTCCTCTGCTTCCTCCTCAATCCCAATCTCCCTCGCAAGCACACTCTTAAGTACTCTCTTCTCCACATTAGCCTATATAACACATTTCAAATTTGAAATTTTGAAAATTAAATTTAAATCATTATAACACATTAAATTTAAATGATTTTAAGACATTAAATGATACCTGTGAACTCCCACCTTCTTCAAACTCTCCCAATGAGAATTGAGACAAGCCTTCCCAAGTAGTAGGAGATGGAATAGGGATCTGTGAACAACACAACTAAGAACTAAATCTAGGATTCAATGTGTTCACAATTATACAAAATTATAAATGTTGTTGATCACTTATTCAAAAGAGTGGAGATTAAACAACTATTAGAAAACACATACCTAATTCAACCCATCCAAATTTAATTACTGGAGATTCATTTAACATATCTTCAAACTGCAATTAATGGAAATAACAAATCAATTATTTCTATAGATACAATGATATCTAAATCTAGAATTAGAAGTAAACTATCATAAAATTCATCAAAATTTTCCGAAGTAGAACACATACCAATCTTCGGTTTAGGTCATCATTCTAAATGACCTTCTTCCAACCATCCCGGAAAAATTTTGCATACTCTAAAACATCTTCACCTAACGTGGTATCTAACTCTGCATCTGTTTTATAAACAAATGTAGCCCGGGAATTGGTTTTCGCTCGCTGACGGTTCATGCAAACATCAACATCATAAAAAATCGCTTCCAAATTTTTCCTGATTGCATTCTTGGCCTCTTTTCCAACCTCTTATGTATCCTACAACTATGAATGTGAAGAAAATTCTCCTGTTGGGCGAGGTACTAAAGATTGTGGAGGCCTCGACAATGTCACACTTCAATATGCCCCTTTGTGATCATATGTACGTCATTTACCAGTCCCATAATATTTGGACGATAGACTAGTATAATCAGGGTGCATGTGCAAGAAAAACTCTGCAAAAACATGTTTTGCAAAATAGTGTGGAACCTCATTATTCCATGACAATTTCTCATATGCCACCAAACATTTGTTATACAGATGTCCTGCAATGTCAGGGTGCTTAAAATATTGCACCTTCAACATCTTCCACTTTGGGCCCTCTTTGAAATTGAACATCGAAATGGCGTCTTCTTTTGAAACTCTATTTTTTACTGCCTCCCATTTATCAGGGCCCATCACCTCTGACTTTCACCGCCTCATTAGATCAAAAAAACTGTCAGTGGTTGGCCTCATATTCTGATATGTGTCCATAAATTTTTCCAAGGAATGCAAAACAATTTGTAAGCTTTGTTTACTCTCCTAAGGGAGTTGCAAGACCACTAAATCATTTTCCAACCTCCTTTTAACACTTGAGCATCGATCAAGCATCATTGCTTCAGTAATCCCTTCCCATGGAAGTTCATCACCAACATCCGAAGGATAGGTGGATGTAGGCATGTAATCTTATGTTTCTTGATAACGTGGCCTCATAAATCCACCTTCACCGTCTACACTAACATTTGAATATTCGTTACAACCACTCTCTCTTTCATTGTTGTCCCTTGCTCTAAAATAATTGTCTACACACATTTCATAGTAATTACAACATTTAACTTCACATAAATTTAAATACACAAAAATACAACAAAAATAAACAAAATCAATGAAAATTACCAGAAATATTCTCTTGTCCTGAGGTATTCCCTACATTCTCAGGTGTAGGATTATAAATCCACAAATTATCTAATAATGTTGCATCCATACCACTTTCTTGATCAGGTTCTGTAGTTGATCTATTCACAAACTCGTTTGAATATCTCTTCTGATGAGATTGTTGCTGGTCACTTGGAGTCTCAGTCGAAGAAGGAGGTTTTTTTCTTCCTTCTTGGGACAACCTAGATCATTTGTGAGGAATGTTTGGAGAATCCCGTGTCAACATATCTCCTCAATATCTATCCACAATGCAGAGTTTATCAATAAAAATGCAGAGATGTACCTAAGTTCAAGCAATTAAAAACGCAGAGAGAAATCGAAGTTTTAATCAATCAAGTCGCAGAGATACTCATTCATAAGAAGTCACAAAGACTAAAAATTCAGCCATGAATCAATCAACTCAAAGATAAGTATGGGATAGACAGTAGGGCAAATTATTATCCTTCACTCATCATCCATGCACAGAAAATCAGTGCATTTTAATCTATAGTTTTTTAAACACCGAACTGATGACTGTCAATTCGGCTACTGGCTGAATGTTCAGGCACAAACTGATGACTAAAGGGATAAGGAACAGAAGATAAAACCACAATATTTTCATAATAATCAATAAAACCCACACATAGAAGTCATTGAAATCAGAATTTGGGTTCCCCAAGGGAAATCAATTCAAAACAACAACAAGCAAGGGGATTCATTAAAAGTTCCCTATGGTTGGATCCACTAAAAAAACGTACTATAACATTTATTTAAGATTCCTTAAAAGTTCCCTATGGTTGGATCCACAAAGACCACATATAATGCAATGCATTAGAATCCCCAAAACAAAGAGTTTAATCTTTATAACCTCACACAGCCACTAATAACATCAACATGTTTTAATCACAATGAGGTGAAGGTCTTGCATGAACATGGATTATATTGCATTGATTTAAACTTCTGATTAGCATTGTTTAAATGTCATTGAGTTTTTATACTAATTCCTTTATTGTCATGTTACATGGGATGGGTTTCAGGGTTGTTCATATTCCTAATATAATTTAAGATGAGGTGGATCAAATGTAATATTTGTGAGGCTTAGTTGGAGTTATAAATCTAGATAAAATATAGTCATATAAGGTGGAAATTCACGTTGATTGAGATAAATCATGACAATAATTTCAAATGTAAGTGCATCATAAACTATTGTAAACATAGTAATGCGATTTTTAATGGGATATATATTTTGAAGAAGATGAAATTGAGTGATTCTTAATTGTCACAAAATTTATGGTGGTAATGAAGCCTATTTCTACAAATAGTAATGTGAGTTTTAATGACGTATATATTTTGAAGAAGATGCAATTGAGTGAGTCTTAATTGTCACAAAATTAATGGCTCCAAATGGTGATGTCTACAATGGTGCTAATGGAGTAGTTTAGGTAATATTCTTACATTATCTTTGATAATATAGAAAATGCTATACATAACTATGAAATATTTTATGGTCACCTAAAGTTACATAAAGGGACCTAATTTTACTATAAACTAAGGGATTTCCACTAAGGGATTTATACCTAATTGTTACATAAAGGAACCATATTTCCACTAAGGGATTTCTTAACTATAAACTCCCTAACTCCCTTGCTTTATATAGTTTTGATTTTATTTGTTGTTTATTATTAAACCTAACATCATATCCCTCCATGTCCAAAGTTTCACAAACAACAACGACAATCTAGGATGCAACAAAGTAATATGTGAATAACAAATAAAGTAGTTTTAAGTCCTCTTCAATTTTCTCCTGCCAATTAGCCAACCCACACTCTTTCTTTTCTTCCACTTTTATCACCTTCCCTAATACCTTTTTCAAATGCTCCTCCTTTCTGCTTCATAAGCATCCTTGGAAAAAGGGTAGTTATCCTTTTCTATCCCATATGTCTAACACCATTATCGTAGGGAGGATACATGCCTATAACAACTTAGAGGAAGTTTCTTCATATAAATGTCTTGGAGTTTACCTTAATCACAAGTTTAATTGAAATTATAGCATTGAGAAAAGGATCAATGAAGGATATAAAACCTATTTTGGCCTTGAAAACAATTGTAAATCGTATGAATTTTGGCTTTGTGTAAAAAATAAAGCCCTTTTGATACACTCATCAATATTGTTATGTTATATATGGATTTGAAGATTTGGGTTGTAGCATTTCTATATAATCATGGAGAAATACTAAGAAAATTCAAAAGTGTTTATAATTTATAATCTTAAAATTAATATCATGCAACCTATCTTATCCTCATATAATTAGTTATTTCCCCATTAAGATAATGACTAAAACTAGGTACCTAATGTACATGCAGAAGAGACTACTAACATGAAAGAAAATATACTACCTATGATTTCTTTAAACTCTAGTCAAAGCCACCTATGGCTTAATAGGGGTTGTCATAAAGATGTCAATTCTTGGCTAAATCATTTGGGAATGGAGAAGGAGATCACTCTACAGAACATTGATATACCATTAAAAATACTATTAAATCAAAATTCAATGAAATATCAATACTTATAAAGAGTTTTGTTAACTAGAAGGTAGGGATAAAATGTTATTTCTATCATAAAAACTTCCATATGATATGGGTTTTCCTTAGAAAATGTTTCCACTATGAGTGGATATATAACTAGTGCTAGGTCACATGGCCCTCATAACATTATGAAGGTATATTACTCTCTCTCATAACATTATGAAGATGTATTACTCTATCTCATGAATACAACAAAAATCGCATGTGTATCATAACACACACACACACATGTAATTATATCTTGCTACAAATTTGAAAATTTTAAGACATAATTTTAGAAAACATGATTATCCTCTATTGTTATCTTCTCAATTTTAGTGATATTTAGGATACCATTCCCATAATCATCACTAATGAACAATAAATTAATATAATCATTCTCCCTCACGGCTAATTAACACACTAGTAAGCAAAGTCAAACATCAAATTGACTATTTATTTGATCACGTGACTAGCCTTTAATTTAATTTCCTGAATCAAATTGACTTGGTGTTATACTAGTTGTCTACTAGAGAGGTTAGGTCAAAAGGTTTGATGCTTTCACATTTGGATTATATCTAGAGTTACATCAATCTAGAGTTATCTTCCATATCCTTCATTGATGATATTTTGGAGACCAAAATATTCCAAATTGGCAAAGTGTGATCTAGAAAAGGATCATGAAAAATAAAATGGTTTATTAAATGGCTTAGTACATTTTCATATTACAAGTTTAATGGTAAGTTTGTAATGTGGAGGAAGGACATGGCCCTGCACTCTACACTAGTGTTGAATGTGGTGGAAATATAAGGGAAGAGTCTACATAATTGGTATTCCACACATCTTCAGAATATACACTCCACTCAACATATGAATACAAAGGATATATGAGTGTGGCATGTGGAGCATCCACCTTACTTATTTTTTCTCCACACATCCGCATAGCGTATGATTTTTGCAACAAATGAATGTGAAGGAGAGATGGGTGTGGCATCTGGATCACTTTTCTCACTTCCCCTCACTCTAAACTTTCATATAGCCAATTCTTCCATACTCCTTGCTTTACATTTGTACATAATCTTCCACCTTCAAGAAATGTAATTTCCAAGAGTGGAAACAACCACCACATGGTTGTTATAGATTTAATTTCCACCATATAAGCCAAAGAGGAAGCCATCATAGGATAGAATCTCAATACATCTTTTTCCTAAGTATTAAACCCTTTCTGAGCCCTTATTGGCATCCTCACAGATCACCTAGTGGAGAACAAGAAAGACTCTCACTGGACACTAGTGGCTCATCAAGCGAGGCACTATCATACTTCTAGAATTGAGGAGTTATGAGGTGATATATGAAGGATGAGTTGGATCTTTGTGTCAAAGGCCTAGGAACTCACATCATTTGAGTCTCTAGTGGCCTCTAGAATATCTAGAAGCCTCTCCCAAGTCTCCTCCAAGAGCTATATAACAAAGGTAAGCCTTCGTAAAGGGGAGGAAGAATTGAATGGTAATGTTATGTTTCTCAACTACATAGGTGTCCATCAACACATCCAAGAGTCAGTGAGCCTAACCCGACCAAGGAGCTGCTAGGAGAGGAAAGGAGCAAGGAGACTAAAGGCTCAATAAACACATTAGTTACTAATGTCTAGGTTATTAATGAATTAATTAATAAGTAGTCAATTTGAAGTTATATTATATGAATATAAATATCATCAATAACATAAGTATTCAATAACTTTGGTCAATATGTGTGAAGTAATAAATGATTATAATAATTAGTTCTCATCTAAGACTCTTTTATTTCTATAAATTAGACTTTATTATCCAAAATGAAGTATTCATTGTAATTATTCCTTTAGTAAAAGGGTCACTACAATTGGAAAAGACCACCAAAGTGGGAGACGGGTTCCTTTTTAAGCAATTTACTATGATAAGAGTCTATGGTTTGGAAGAGAAGCCATATCAAAAGTGAGTGTTGAATTTGGTTGTTCTAGAGACCGAAAAAGGTGAAATTCAATCAGTGAATGTTGATCGAATGAATTTCAAGGAAAAACCAAACCTACAACCAATGTTTTGTAGCATAAAGTGCAAAAAGATTGAAAACCACATTACTTAAAAGATTGAAAACAACATAACTTACGAAAGAGTTAATATAATTTAACGGTAAACAAGGCATTGTAAGAAACACTGTAAGCTAAACTTTGTAAGAAACTTATGATACTCTAATATTACATATGTAAAATGGATTTATAAATTGAATTCCTAAACATTTGAAATTTTTATAAAATACAAAACGTTTGAAATAAAAAGTTTGACAATTTGAAATTTTTATGAATTTTTTATAAAATCCGAAACGTTTGAAATGACTGTGAGTTGGCCGTGGGGAGCCAGAAATGTGGCCAAGCTATGGGAATGACCACGGATTTGACACAGGGCTGGCCCCCCCACATCCAACTCAGCCAATTTTAATAAGATATTATCTATGCATAGAAAAACATGGCATTTGAATCTAAGTCTTTAACACCAGAGTGAAAGACAGTAGATTCGGCTCCTGGCCAACTGCTAAGGAACAGACTAATCACTTAAATGCTTACTCTATTCTTTTGATTTTTAAATTTCTATATCAAATTTAAAAATTTAATATTGGATTGTTAAATGTCTATATCAAATTAACTAATTCCATATTGTTTATAAATTATTTATTAATGTCTTTATATCAAAGTCCCATTTTTAAGTATATCCATATTGTTTATAAATTTATTGTTTGTGTCTATAATTTGAACATATAAACAAACAATTTTTAAATTGTCTTCAATATTAAGTTATATTAAGATGAGGTGGAGAAAATGGAGCAAATGTAATATTTGTGAGGCTTAGTTGGAGTTAGAAATCTAGATAAGATATAGTCCTATAAGATAGAAATTCACGTTGATTGAGAACAATCATGACAATAATTTCAAATGTAAGTGCATCATAACCTATTGTAAACATAATAATGTGAGTTTTAATGGGATATATATTTTGAATAATATGCAAGTGAGTGATTCTTAATTGTCACAAAAGTTATGGTGGTAATGAAGCCTATTTCTACAAATAGTACTGTGAGTTTTAATGGCATATATATTTTGAAGAAGATGCAATTGAATGAGTCTTAATTGTCACAAAATTAATGGTTCCAAATGGTAATGTCTACAATGATGCTAATAGAGTAGTTTAGGTGATACTCTTACATTATCTTTGTGATCTAGAATATGCTTTTCTAGGATGTTTTGTTTTGAAATTCGATCATTCAATATATTTTCCATATTTTCCAACATGTATAGTTTACTTATTATAGTGTATAATATATGATGGTTGGTTGGGATACTGCATAGGAACTTATCGATAAATATGATAAATATTATAGTGAGTTAAAGGTTAAATATTTAATAATAATATTGTTTTTATCTAAAGCGGGTCATTATTTATAATTCTAAGACTTTGCAAAACTGGTGATATTTTGAAAGGGGCATGCAAAGAAGCTGAAAATAATGGTAGAAGTGCATAATTATGGATTTAGAAAAATCAAGAAAATTATTGACATTTTAACTGTAAGAACTTATCCTATGTTATGCCAAAATAGAAGACTACTAAATAAAGATTAAAACTATTTTCAAAATGATAGTATATCAAATGACAATATATCATTGACAGTATACCAAAAATTGTTTTCAAAATAACAGTATATCAAAATGACATTATATCAATGATTAAAACTATTGAATTGTGCCACAGAGCTGGCCCCTCATGGCCAAGTCACAGTCCAGTGGACTGTGACTTGGTCATGGGGACCCAACCCTGTGGCCAAGCCGTTGGCATGCCCATGGATAGACCACAAGGCTGGCCCCCCATAGCCAAGTCACATTCCAATGGATTGTGACTTGGCCAAGAGGGCCTAGCCTTGTGGCCAAGTCGTTGGCGTGCCCACGACTTGGCTATAGGGGCCAAAATTTAAATTAAAATTTAAATTAAAAAATCAAATTAAAACTAAAATATTACAGTGGGAATTTTGAGCTTACCTGAAGCTCGGCCACCCGCCCAAAGGAGTACCCACCAACATGACAACACAATTGCACAAAGGAGTTCCCACAAACACCAACACGACAGCAAATCCATGCCAAAACCACATCCTTGCCCACGGCTTGGCTACAGGGGCAAAAATTTAACTTAAAATTTAAATTAAAAAAAAAAATATTACAGTGAGAATTTTCATCTTACCTGAAGCTTAGCCCGCTTGCACAAAGGAGCACCCACCAAAATGACAACACAATCGCATGAAGGATCATCCAAAAAAACCAACACATATCAACCAAAACCACGTCTGCACTCACAGTCAAGAAAAACACTCATTCCCTCACACAACACCACTCAGTATATCACTCATAGTCACAGTCGAGAAAAATGTTACATTTTTGATGTTCGGATAATATATAAGCAGTGTTTTGGCCGAAAGAATAGTTCGGCCGAAAGAATAGTTCAGCCGAAATAATAGTTCGGCCGAAATAATAGTTCAGCCGAAATAATCGAGGACGTCGTCACTGTACCATTCAATTTGACATTCCATAGTTCCACCGAAAAAAGTATCTTTCAGCCGAAAAATAATATTATTTCGGTCGAAACAATGTTTTTTGGAATTTTAGAGATCAGATTGTCATGAAAGTGTTACCCAGCTCTGTGAATTTACCCTGCATCTAGTAGACTTCTCGAGGATGAGATGACATCCTCGACCAAAGGCAATACCAGTAGCAGGGGGACCTCGAGCCGGAGACGCTGAGAGAGTTTTGAGATGGGTGGAGCAGAACCTCATTGCACTCACTCGTGCAGTTCCCATGGCTGAGATCGAGGATCTCCCACCATCGATGCAACCTCATGTAGTTGGGGTGCCATGGACCTAGGTCCAACTCTTCTGACATTTGGCGAACATTTTTTTTCACTATGGTAGGGCCAACATGCCATATGCTTAGCTAGGATGGACCACTTATGTGTTGAGATCACTCTTTGTATATTTTTTAGGGCATAAGCCCTGCGATGTATACCGGATTTATATTTTTTTGAGGCGCTTGTGCCCATCGATGTACTCTGACACTTATGTATATATATATATATGTATATGTATATGTATTTACATCTTTATGTATTATCGATCACATTTTTACAAATGTATGTACATGTGTATGTGTGTTCTTCTTTTTATGTGTGTGCAATATGCCAATCTAATACTTGATTAGCTAGAGTATCTATGATTTGATTTAATCTTCTAGGAACATGGATATACATAATATACTCAAAGCAGTGTTCTAAGAGATGTACCCTAAGGAACCGTTGGTGTAAAGTAGGATCATAAATGTGGTGAACCCCATTTAACTGGGACACAACCAGCTTTGCATCTAAGTAGACCCAGAGGTAAGAGATACCATGTGACAAAGTGTCACGAAGCAACTCTATTACTGCATTGTACTCAACGACATTTTTTTTGGCATCACCTAGACAGATACCTCCATAAGATAGCAACTGGCCTTGAGGCGTGAAAATCATGCAAGCTGCAGAAGCGAGCCTCTGAGTGTGTCGGCTAGCGCCGTCCGCGAACCCAAAGAACACCTCTTGTTCACTTGACATCTTCCACAGTGAAAACGATGACATCAATAATGACACATCCATAAAAAAAAAGACAAAAATCTAATTGTATAAGAACTATACATATGTACAAGAAGTCACCCAAGGCGACCCACCTACGAGTAATACTTCTTGAGGTATAGCCCATTTCTAGGCTCCGCCAAAGAATTTCCCTCAAAGTCAACTAGATGGTAAGCACCCTTCTTTAATACCTCCTTCACAATGAAAGTTCTGAATCACATGGGTTTGAACTTGCCTGCCCCCAGGGGATCCTTATCTTCATCATAGTCCAAGATAAGGTCACCTTCGGAGAAAATCCGAGGACAAACGGACCGATCATATTGACAATTGACTCGTTTCTTGTGAGACTTATTAGATAAGGGTGTGTCACGACGTTTCTCATTGAGCTAGTCGAGATATGATAAGCGTTCCTCAAGCGGTGAAGTTTCTAGCAATAATTCTACTGCCAACTTTAGAGATGGGATCTAGCACTCTATAGGAAAGACTGCTTCCAACCCATAAACGATTTGAAAGGGTGAGAAAGCGATGGCAATATTTATAGATGTTTGGTAGGCCCATAACGTCGAGTACAACATCAAATGCCAATTTGACTTCGCAAAATTGATTGTTCGTTGTAGAATGGTCTTGAGGGACTTATTCATAGCTTCCACCTGACCATTAGCTTGTGGGTAGTAGGTTGATGAATGCTCTTGCCTCAACCCAAGCTTTCATTTTAACTTAGATATCGTTTTATTCTCAAAGTGAAAATCTTCTTTGGGATGTCGAACCTTGCTATTATCTGGTTAAAAAGAAAGAGAGTTGTTATCTCACCATCATTATTAAATGTCGGCATAGCCTCAACCCACTTTATGAAGTAGTCTACTACTGTGATGATATAAAGATGCCCCCTGGCTGAGGCCAGGTGGCATGTAGTAAAATCAATCCCCCACTTGGTGAAGGGACCAATAGTAATGATGGGAAACATGGGAGCGGGATGTTCCCTCATCTTCTGGTAGAATATCTGACACATGTGGCACTTCTTGACCGATTCAATGCAATCCTTGATTAACATCGGCCAAAAGTAACTGACTCGTACAATATTTTGGGTTGTTTCCAACTCAGATAGATGACCACCACATGCTCCAGTGTGGCAGTCATTAAGAACGAGTTCCAGTTCTTTGTGATTGAGGCAACGGTGAAGAACACAATATATTTCGATGCTCATCATGGGAAGCAGAGGTGGGGCACTTCAAAGTATCGAGATATACTAGTATATATCCATACCAGGGATCCGAAGATGAAATCATAAAAAGATCTCCTTTAATCGGTGATTCTTTGGGCGTAACATCACCTGATTCGACCAGAAGTTCCAAGATGAGTTCTGCAAACACCAGTGACTTTTTGGATTTCGCGAAAACAAAATCTAATTCAAATTGTTGGAGGATAACTATCCATCTATTTATTTTTCTGCCAATAACGCGTCGCATCAACACGTATTGTAATGGATTCACAATGACAACAACAATAGTCTTGCGAAGAAGGATATAATGACAGAACCGTTGGACATCATGCATTCCTTCCAATGCAAGATTCTCAACGTGGGATTAGTTGAGTTCTATTCCAACCAGGCCTCAACTCAGGTAATAAATAGCATTATCTTCGAGTAGATCATCCTCTTGAACCAAGACCATACTGATGGTCGACTCTACAGTGACGAAGTACAATAAGAAATATTTATTATAATTGGGTGGTCTAAGAAGAGGGGAATATGTAAGGGCGCATTTCAACACCTTGAAAGAGAGATGAGAGGCTTTGTACCAAAGGAAAGGGACTCCCTTTTTCAGTAAACACATGAACCCTTTAGTGATCTCACCATATTTTGTGATAAAATGCCGAAGAAAGTTCACATTTCCCTGTAAGATTTGAAGTTGAGGGATTGTGCATGGGGGAGGCAATTGAACTATCACCTCAACCTTCAAAGGATCGACCATGATCCATGTTGTTGAAAATATGAAACCTAGAAGACGACCAGATGTCACGTAGAAACTACACTTTTTAGGATTCAAGCGAATCCGATAGTAGCAACATTGCTCAAATATTAGCCGAAGGTGCGTAGGATGATCAACTCTCATATGAGATCGTTATGCTATATCATCAATATAATCCTTGACTATATGTCTAAGATCATGGAAATCAAAAGACATGGCCCGCTGAAAAGTGGCTCTAGCATTCTTTAGGCCAAAAGGCATCTTACGATAAGAAAATGTGCCCCACTGATAGATAAAAGTTGTTTTATGTTGGTCTTTGGGTTTGTTCTGAATCTGGTTGTATCCTGAGAAACCATCCATGAAAGAAAAGACCTCATAGCCTGCGCATTCATCGACAATCTGGTCAATGAATGGGGTGGGGAGATTATCCTTTGGACAAGCCTTATTCAAGTCATGAAAGTCCATACACACATGAATCGTTCCCTACTTTTTCTTGATCGAAATGGGATTTGACACCCATTGAGTCAACTGAACAAGGTAGATGAAACCGGCTTTGAGAAGTTTCTCTACTTCAGCCTTAATAGTTGCTTCTTTCCGAGGATTTACCGGACGAAGATTTTGTCAGACCATTTTGGCATCAAGGTAATTTGTTATCTCATGTTCGATGATTCTTATATCAATGTCTGGCATTTCCTCATAAGACCAAGAAACAATGTCGTGGAATTCTTTAAATAAATCGGTGTAGATTCGAATCTCCTCGGGGGAGTAGTCCACTCTGACGAAGACATTATCCACGACACCATGGGTTCTGGAGATGTTAATAGGTATTGTTTCAGTGATGGTTTCCATATTACCCTTGGCATAAACTGCGTGTGTAGCCAGAGAATTAATAGGACAAGACCTATCTCCTGTCATAGTCAACACGAATTCACTTGCCTCTATTCTTCTTAATTCTGGGAAAAAATAAGATATGTGATGGATATCGTCCCAGGGTTTGTCTGGATTGGCCAATGCCTCTATAATCACCTTGTCATAGGGAAATATGAATTCTAAAGAATCGATAGTGGTAATGGAACCTTGAGCCCAAATAGGCTCGAGAACTAGATCTAACTCCTATGCAGGAGTCAGATCAGGGTCGATCGAAGCTTGCTGGACAATACTGTATGCAACTTTTATCGTGGAAAAGGGCATGGACATTCTAGGATGCCCTTTCCCTTCCATCGAAGCCAATGGGGAAGGAAGATTCCAAGATTGTTAAAGTAAGTCATACGGAATGACAACACTTGAAAAATTTCATCCCTAGGATGGTCGGGGACACTCGATATGTACTTGACATCATTGGAAGGAGGCGGGTAATCGAAAGTATCCATCAAATGTGGGCACAAACCAACCCCTACATTGACGATGTCGGGTTGAGGGTTATCAATCATCGGGACCGTGGCTGCCCTCGATGAAGGGCCAAGCCTAGAGAAGGAAAACTGGTCAATGGCTACGATTCGACCCTCGTGTGGAAACAAAAAGAGCCGAAAAACTGTGGCAACCACTGCATGCATTGTGTATGTCCAACTCCTTCCTAAAATCAGGTTGTATCCAAGAGATTCATCGATCAATTCAACTTCGATGCACACGGTCTTCCCTCCTAACTATACGGGGAAAGAAGGGATGATTCAATGTGGTCTAAAAGCATGCCCATCGAAAGCAGTAAGAAGAGTAGGTGACGGAGACAAAATAGGTTGTCCAATGGCCTTCCAACATGCCAACAACATCACACATGTTGAGGCGCCCTCATCAACCACCGTGCGGAAAATATTTCATGGGGTTAGCCACTACTCTCTGAAATGCCACATGGTAAGGGAGATGAGGTTTTAAGTCAGTCATATCAAGCATGATCATTCCTAGATTACAAGACTCTGTAGAGCCCAAAAAGGACAACAGATTCTTTCTTTGTGAAGGGCAGCTCTGGAAGACCTCCAAAGCAGACATTGCACAAGGGGTTTATGACAAATCCTCCACCACAGAGTAATTATGGGTGGCCCTCATGTTTGGATTATGCGAAACTTTCTTGAACACCCCTTTTGGGATATGTGTCATTGTTTCACCCATCATCTCCTCAATCTGGAGAGGAACATATGGGTTTATGGCTTCCTTACCCTTTTCAGCAGATTTTGACATTTTGTAGTCATGTGTCCTAGTTTCTATGTAAGTGTCACCTTTCATAATATAAACATTCACAGTCGAGGGATTACTAGAAGACAGAGGGGGTCCCTAACTTCCCCCATCCACGCTCGAATATGCTTGAGTCATATTTTTCCCATGTGGAAATGGGTTCGTTAACACAACAGGTTGTTGTTGCGCTAATAACTTTTGGGCCTTCGCAAGTCGAGGACACAAGTGAGTCAGATGATCTTCCGTGCAAAGGTTACACAGATACTTTGAATTTCTTTTCTCTTTGTTTCCCTCACCAGCATTATTGGTGGGTTTCTTATCCCCCTTACCCTTATTGTTTCGTTGTTTTTTCTTTCCATCAGGCTGCTGGTTGGCCTTTAGATTTGTCAACTACACACTGTTTACATCCAATGTTTGGGTAGGGGGAGAATCTGAACCAGTGGTTTGGCTGGCCATTGTCTGCTGTGTCGACAATTGTTGCAATTGATTTGATAGATGACCATTGGGATTTGGTTGTGTTGAACCAACTATACCATCGACATGTGGTCCAGAATTGTGTCTGGCCTTGTCAAGGATGGACCGTGGCGCATCTAGAAAAACTTCATAGAGTAAACCAGACTAAGAGTATATCAATTCAATCTTTTGAGCTCTCAATATTGCCTCTTCCTCGGAAAACACTCTCGACGTTGCAACTTCCTTGGACAACTTAGGCACCAAAGACTTAAGGAACCACTCCAGCAGGAAAGTCGGTGGGACTGATACTTTTTATCAAACTCTTATGACGTCGCCATTCTCAGATGTGATCCTAGATATGATCAACGTTTGTTTGCTCAAAGTTGACCAGCAATTTGGTGTCAGCATCATATCTCACATGTAGTTGGAAATGGTTTAGAAAAACCATTGCCAATTTGCTAAAGGTAGAGTATCTTGAGCGGTCGAGCTGAATGTACCATTTCGCGGCACTCCCGATGAGAATGTTTTGAAACAAGTGCAACTATACATAGTCGTCTAGCAGTGAGCTTGAAGAGAACCATAGGTGAAAAGTGGTCACATGATCACCTGGATCTTCTTCAGGCTTACCTTCGAACTTCAGAATGTCCAAGGGAAACTTAGTTAGCATGGGAGGCCAACGCGGATCGTGATATATTGGGTCGTTTAACCACCTTAACAATTCTGGAAAATGTAACGTAACCGGAAATGGTAGTTTGGGATGTTGGATATGTACAAGAAGAAAGGAGCCTGGAGTTTGACTAGAACTAGGTTTCCAGGAAAAGTTAGGTTGTTGACCAGGGCTCTGGTAAATACCATGGCCTTGGCTAGCGAATGGATACTGCATTTGTTGGGACATCATTAGATAATTCCTGTAATTGGATGTTGAAGGCTGGGTGGGGATTTCTCCCTGCATTGTGTTCCAAATATTCTAGAAACTGTTGCCCCCTGCCAATCCGATAGGCATAGGTACTGAGCCTTTCCTAGGGCTCCATTGACCATGGAAGGGGTTTACCCTGGTCAGCATCCATGACGAGGGAATTTCTCCTTGCCACAGATTCCAGATTCGTTATGAGGAGAAGAATCCCATGTTTTCCCCATGTGTAGGAATAATACCCAACACATGATATTGTTGTCCAAAACCAGGGTTTCCCCCCGCCGAGATGGTAGCCAACGAGAAAGTGTTATTACCAAATGCATCAAACAAAGAGAACAACTTTGAACCCATCGTCGTGGTGTAGGAAGAAGGTCCTAGAATGCCTACTCCAAAACAACTGTAGTTCATGTTCGGCCTAATGGGTTGCTAGGGAGAACCATTGAGTGAAGGGGTCGAAGGAGGTAGATGACCCCCACCATAAGGGATAGCGTTATAGGGGGCTGAGGTGCCCTCCATGGGACCTTTCAAAGGAGCGTTTGAGCTCCCTACCCCCAGACCCATGGTCTGTAGGGTGGAGTAGGAGAGGATGGAGTTCGTATCCAAGTCGAGCATCCCATATGAAAACAGAGGGCTCGTCGCACTCCGTGTGAATGGAGCAGTGATCATCGCCATAGGCAGAATCAGACCGCTACCCAAAGTAGAGGTGGTCGAGACCATGACGGTCTAGATCGACAAAGGTGGGTTGGGAGGCAGAATGCCCCTAGTTGTGGCAATCGTTGAGGGAGTATGAGGACTCTGTTAGGATATTTAGACACTTAGGAGTTAGTAAGATCTACTTGGTCTATTGTGTCATTAGGTAAAAGTGTGTTTTCTAGTGTGTTTCTTTAGTATGCATTAGTATGCATTTGTAGTTAGGAAATTCGACGGTCGTGATATGTTCCAGATATAGAGTGATCTGATGGTTCATACTCTCCTCGATCTTAATGTCCATTGATCTACGGCTTAACACCCTATTGGTCCATTGTGAGAAACTCTCTTGTAAAATCTCTCTGTAATTTTTTTCTTTGCATTAATAAACTGCTCCAAGTGGCCGCGTTGGCTCGGGCCATGGATGTTTCCCTATAGGGGTTTTACCACATGAAAACATCAGTGTATTGATATTTGATCTATTTATGTGAGTGGTTACTAAAGGTTTTTTTCCTCTGTTGGAAAACCTATGTTTTCGAACATGGTATCAGAGCTTGTTTGAAGACCGACTCCTGTTGAAGATCGAGATCGTGAAGCCGAGTTGCCTCATCTCCACTTTCTATTATTTCCGTACATTTATGGTGTGAGAGGACTATTCCATTGTGTCTGGAGCCCTCGTTTCAGTCAGGAACACTTTTCATTTCACTCGAAAAGGTTTCCGTTTGCCCAATATATGACCATTACAGTCAGATCTAGAGGTATAAAGCTTGAATACACATTTTTTTTTAATTTTTGCAGAGTAGTATTTTGGTTTTATTTCAGTTTTTATTTATTTATTTCCAAGTTGCTAATCTTTTAGATCTGTGTATTCTCTTTTTCCCGTGCCCTGTACGATCTCAGAAAATCAGAAAAAGATAGGAAAAGGTGTATCTTCCGGGTAAGCTAACCGAGATCTAACCCTTGTTGTCATCGAGAAGCGAAATTTTTTTCTTGTGTGAAAAGAGTGATTTTTTAGCACAACAACAACAACCTGTTGGCAGCCAATTCACATTTTTATACTGTCCTTATAAGCTGCCTACACCAGTGTTTTGTAAACCTTGATTTTCATCGCAATCCTTGAATAAAACGACACTATTATTTTTGCTCTATTTGCACACTTACCTTTGTTCTTGTTTTCATGACTGCAAGCGTGAAAACTTGGTTTTCGAAGTCACATTAAAATCGTCACTAGATTCTTGTAATCATTCTTTTCGATATGCCCATTGCGTTTCCAATTTACTTATCGTTATACAGTTGACAAGACTCCAAGATCCTTATTCATTTGGCATTCTTATTTGTTAATATGACTTCGTTTTACAAGATTGTGATGATATTCTTTTAATCGAGTTTGTGATGCATTGGTGGTTTGATTTATATAGTTTTTAATCGATTTATTTGACACATTGGTTTCATGAAAACACATCGGTGTTATGGTTAGACTCTTGGTATAAATCTTTTCACATAACACATGTTTCATATGATCGGACCCTTGGTGTGATTTTGAATTATTGCTTTGGTTTTAAAACAATGCTAATATTATTGCTTGCGCAAATGTTTGGTCGATTTACCATAAGGTTTCATTGATTGAATGGCATGGTTTTTAACCTATGCAATAGTGGGTTGAATAGTTATTTGCGTCGGTGGTTGTACTATGGGATATGACTGTTGTGCATGGGCTAAACTAGCTCCACCACCTTCGCACATTCTGTCATTAATGTTTTCCCCCTATCCCGGTTCACCTTTGCTAGTTTTCGGGTAAGCCTGTGAGCATTCTGCCCCTACATATGTTGTGTTCAAACCCTGGCCTATTCACCTCACTCACCGTGTGCTCCTGTCTATGGCACTGATGGTGCACATAGAGCCAAATGGTAACCAGGCTTTGTTACTCTTCGATAATGCTCGAAAAGATTTAGAAAACAGTGGTTGGCTCGTGTTTATACAAGGGTTCGAGGGCTTCAACCTTTCGGTTTCCCAACAATTTTCCCTCACCTTTGATGGGTGTAGGGATAAAGTAGGTGACACACAACTTGAACTCAATGAATAATTCATAAGCTCTGCTACAGGACTAGCAGCCACGGGCCAGCGATGGTTTAAAAACTCCAAAGTTGATGAGGTGTCGTGGCCATTACTATTTGTATCAAGGAAGGTTGTCTCCTCTGATAAAGGTATGCCTATTTCCACCCTTAAACCTAGGTGGCACGATCTTTTGGTGATTGTGAAACAATTTTTGACCTGTGAAGGTCGGTATGGCTTGGTTTTTCTGTATCACCTCCGGTTATTTTCATGGGCTATCCTTTGAACATGTCGCATTACTTCCTGCGTAGTCTTTACAAGATGTCTAAGAGGTTCAAATGCGAGAAGGATGATAGCAGCTTGTTTCATCACGGCTTGATTAGACTCATCGTCGTCCACCAATTAAACCTTCATGGCGATAATTGGCAAGCCTTTCTATCCAGAAATGGCTTTGCTAATCCAGAGTCTGCCCAAATCGACAAGGCTGTGGTTAGTGAGACTATGGTCGGGCCACCCGTGCCTTTTCATGTCCTTCTACCCTTTGCCAAACCCTCAGTTTTCCCTGACATTGACCTACCCAACATCATGACAGACAAGAATGAGGCTGTCAAGAAGCCTATGAGTAAGAAAGTCAAGGGTAGTCCTATTGTCGACAGCAAGGGTAAGAAGAATGCTCGATTGATATCGAGACTTGCCCGGAATAAACCTAAGCTAAACGTTGATCAAAAGCCCATAGTTCTGAGCAAGGACTTGGACTCTGATATCGAGCGTTTCCTAGCTGAAGAGTACCCCTATTCCCATGGCCTATGCTCCGAGAAACCCTATGACTATGTTTCTAACTTACCCCCGTGCCTAAACAACAATCCTAATTACCCGGGAATCAAGTTACATAATGAAACCCCTGGTGACTTAAACAAACCCTCGACTGTTATGTCGAAACACGAGCAATCATCATGCAGCCAATGTAATGTGTGGCTAGAGCGTTATTACACCGACGTCCCCTTGTTGCAGTCAAAGATCAAATCGTTGGAGAACCAAGTTACAGTGCTGTCGAGAGAAAGGGACAGGTTTCAAGCTAATGACAAGAATAAAAAAACCACCGGTTCAATTGTCTTCAGGAATGTCGAATCGGCAACAGCCTTCGTCAATTCCAAATTATCATGACCGAGTTGTTTTCTGGTTGTCCAGGTATGAATTTCAATATGAATTTCGCTTTGTGAGTTTGATTGAATTATTGTAACATATTCGGTTTTTCTTTCAAATTAGTTCTGTTCATTTTGATATATTTGAAATGATTTTGTTTCCTGTACAATAGATTCATTTTACTAAACTCAAATGTAGCTATGATTTGGTTATGCAATTTTGTCGTGCCCAGTTTAGCAATTGATTGGTTTTGACTGGGTTTGATTTGTTTTAGAATAATTCTATTGGTTTGAATTAACGAAATCAATGGGGTTTGCTTTCGCTTGGATTTTGATTGCATCTGACCTGTACAATAGATTTTTATGCTAAAATTAGAACACGGTTATGTTTTGATTTGATACGATTTTGTTGTGGTTGGAAGCCATCGGCTCTGATTTAGTTCTTATGATTTGATTTTGAAACGATTTCGTAGGATTGAATTGGTATGGTCTTTTATGAGTGTAATGCATCATTATTAGGGATTGGCTTGATAAATACGATGTAGTCTATTAAATTAGAAAAATGACTCTGTTTTGTATTGAATCAACATTCTCGTTTGGATTTGGATTACATTCGACCTGTGCAAAAGATCTATTCGCTAAAATAGTGGAACTATGTTGATTCATAATGATTGTATCGACCTCAAATTGTTTCGATTCGTTCATGTTTGATTTGATTTACAAATGATTTCTACATGTCTTGAATTAGCAAGATTGCTTGTATCAGTTGGATAGGTATCGAAAATAGATTTGATGCTCCTCTGTTGGTTTTGATTTTCAAAAATGATTTTGTTAAGCTCAGATCGACATATTTTGTCTCTATTGAATTCGTATGAAAAACTCAGCTAATAGTTTGTTTTGAAATTGATTCAAGTGATGATTTTGTTGACTGTCAATCGATTCTGTCTACTCCCAATTGGCAATAACAAACAATTGACAAATCCCACATATCTTGTTATCAACTGATTAATTCAATTACGATTTCATTTGTTTCAATTTACATACAAGTTTTGATTTGATTTGCAAATAGCATGATTGTTTGCATATGTTTAATATAGTTATATCAATTTGAAAAACGATCCTGTTGATTTCGTTTGGATTCGACAATGATTTTGTTGATGGCGGAAGCAACTATTTATGTCAATTGGAATTGATTCGTGAAAATAATTTCATTGTTGTCTAATTATCTAATGCAATTTTGTTTACCTCAAATTGGCGATAACAAATTGAACAGAGTGCATGCATCTCTGTTACCATTCGGTTGACCACGTTTTACTTTGTTTCAATTTGCATACAAGTGTCGATTTGAATGATTCGTTTGGTTTCTAATTAGTAATCAAATATTGTTAAATAGTTTGAATATATTCTTTAAGATTTGAATTGATTTTGAAACGATTATGTGTTCAATTTAGACCAGCTACAGAATCTTGCGATTCTGTAGCTAGTCTTAAAAATTAGATTTTTGACAATTTTATCAATAAAATATCCTCTTAACTTGTCTATTTTTGTCCTCTTTCAGGTACATACGAATTGCAATGATCAAATGGGCATGTTGTAGCAGTTTAGGAGATACTTTGGATATGGTCTTGTTTTAGGTTGTTAGCTTGAGTTAGAAACTTGGGATATTATCCCCAGATTTGTGTAAACTGTTTTGATAATTCCCATAGGAATGTTTTACCCTGTGGGAGGTCTTTAAATACTTGTCATTTTTTGTAATAAACCCATCATCATCACTGTGGGAGAACCAGATTATGGATTTATGATTCAGACTGAGATGAAAGTTGATGTCTTGTAACAACTTTCGCTTTCAATATATCAAACTTTTGTTTCAGGTTCTTTGCATATCAGTTTGCAATTTATTATCGACTACTTTAGTTATCATGATTCATTGCATGTTGATGTGATTTGATTTACATGTTGTCCATGTCTGATCTCTCTTATTTTAAAAATACAACAATTAGTTTGCTTCAGTTTAATGAATTACAGGTTTACCTTTTTCGTTAAATGAATCACTTTGTACAAGTCTTTGCACACAGATTTATCTAGCTGCGATGATTTGTAAATTATAAAATTGTTGTAAATGTTTTTATGTCTTGTTTGTATTGTTATTTATATTTCAAGAGCACAACAACTTTCCATTTACGAGAAGCTCATGGAGAATCTGGTGCGGGTTTACTCCCACCAATCAGCTGAATCGACCATCATACAGGAAAAACCTGAAGCGTCACTTCAGGTCAGTTTGCTATATGTTATTTGGTATTTAATAGTTAGCTTATTAGTGTTATTTAAATAGTTTAGAGAAATATATTAGTTTAGATTCATAGTTAGAGTTATTATTTTAGTCGTTTAGCTTAAATTAGTTTTTATTTTATTTATTTTTCATAAAATTATAAAATCAAAAAGCAGAATAGTTTCGCTGTCTTAGGACAGATTACAAATGAGTTTTGCAGGTTTTCATTTAAATCTGTAATTTGTAAATATTGTACATTTGTAATTGAATTTGATTATGCTGGTAATTGAACATTTGATTTTATAGAATTATAGTTGTATAGTTTAGGTAATAAATTGTATATAATAGTTTATATTTGTTTATTAGTTTGTTTTAATTTTTATTTTTCATTTAGATTAGTTAATTTAGAGTAGTTTTCTTTTGTTTTCTTAGGACTTAGATTGGCTAACGGAGCCGCTAAACCAGTCAGGGTGGGTTATCCCAAACGGCTTGGGTTATTTAGACAACCCTAGACCGGATCCACTCTTCCAGTTGGCGAGCATTCATTTTCGCCCGTCAACACAACCCCAATCCTCCTTTTGAACATTACAATATGTTTTGCTAGATCATTTGGTTAAAATTTTCCTTATTAAGTAAGAGGTCTTGAGTTGAAGTCTCTCTTTTGTTACCTTTTGTTGGAAAATTTCATGCTAAAATTCTAAAGTGTATTTCACTTCAAGTATACAAGTGAATCACTATAAGTATCTTTAATATTTTATTTTAGAGTTATTTATTTTGCATGTATCTTTTCTATTATAAAGTAACTTCATTGTAAAAGTGATCCTCACTTCTCTTTATAAAAGTGGCTCACAACTTACACAATCACGTGGTCATTTGGTTACCGTTTGTGCCTTTTTTTAAAAGGGCATAACTCTAACATCGGAAGTCTGTTTTCAGTGCCATCTTTTTTAAAACCACATAATTTTTCGAGTTCTTTCCATCCAGATCATCAGTTTCAGTTTTTAAATCCACATTATCTACATATTTAATATGGCTTCTACAAGTACTGTCTTGCTTACCAGCAACAACTACTTCCAATGGAAATCTCATATGGAAGATTTATTAAGAAGTAAAGGCTTGTACCAGATTACCTTGGGAAAGGAAAAAAACACCCACTAATGCTGATAAGAAAGCGAAGTGGGATAATAGGAATGAAAAAGCATTTGGACTAATCAGAATTTCCATCTCTATTGATTTAAGGTACCACCTTCAAGATATTGATGACCCCAACGAAGCTTGGGACACGATTGAATCTGTGTTTGGTAATCTCAATATTATTCGAGAACAACAGTTAGAAAATCAAATACTGACCTTGATTCCAAATGATTTTTCTTTCCTTGGAGACTATCTATCTAGTTTTAAGACACTCAGAATTTCATGTGAAGAATGTAAGATAAAGATGGAGGAAGAGTGTTGCATCTATCTTATTCTTTCTAAGCTAGGTAGTGCATATTCTGTGTTTGTATCTACCTTTTATGCCATGAGAGAGGCTCTAGGGGAAGAAGCTTATGAAAAAACCAGTCTTGAG
>ML799292.1:126063-136395 GCA_009831015.1 Picea engelmannii
GAAGGAATTTTTCTTTCCCAGTCTAAGTATGCTTGTGACCTTCTTCGTCGCTTTCACATGGACGATTGTAAACCAACCCCTTCTCCCTTCCAATCTGGAGTCAATCTTTCTACCACCTGTACTTCTCCTGAAGTTGATGCCACCATGTACAATCAGTTAGTTGGTGGCCTCTTATACTTGACTCATACTCGTCCTAATATTTCCTTTGTTGTTGGTCTTGTTTCCCGATATATGCAAACACCCCATGAAAGCCATTGGAAAGTAGCTAAAAGGATACTTTGCTATGTCCATGGTACAGTCCAGTTCGAGATACATTACCGTTCAGGGGGGACTCCTTTATTGGTTGGTTTCACTGATTCATATTGGGTCAGCGACCCTGATGATAGGAAGTCTACTATAGGTTATGTTTTCAGCCTTGGTTTAGGACCTGTCACTTGGTCCTGTAAGAAACAACAAGCTATTGCACTTTCTTCAGCAGAAGCAAATTACCGAGCAACGGTAAATGTAAGTCAGGAAGCCCTATGGCTTCGAAAAATCCTTTCAGAGTTTGGATTCCAACACCAGCATCCGACTAGCCTTTGGTGTGACAATCAGAGTGCCATTAATATTGCCAAAGACCCAGTTCAACATCAGCACAACAAACATATCAAGCTACACATGCACTTCATCAGAAAGCTCATTCATGATCAAGTTATTGAAGTGCTCTTTTTCCCTACAGAAGATCAGGTTGCAAACATTTTCACAAAGTCTCTTACAGAAGAGAAGTTTTCCAAACTTTGATCTATATTAGGAGTTCAGGAAGTTGTCATTAAGGGGGGATAGGCTCTAATGCCTCCTTCCTTCTTTTATTGTGTCACTATTGTAAATCCTTCAATCATATCCCAAGTTGTTCTTAAGGGGGGATGTTAGGATATTTAGACACTTAGGAGTTAGTAATATCTACTTGGTCTATTGTGTCATTAGGTAAAAGTGTGTTTTCTAGTGTGTTTCTTTAGTATGCATTAGTATGCATTTGTAGTTAGGAAATCCGACAGTCACGATATGTTCCCAACATAGAGTGATCCGATGGTTCATACTCTCCTCGATCTTAACGGCCATTGATTCATGGATTAACACCCGATTGGTCCATGATCTCTATTTAAAGAGCATGGAGGGTCATTTGTCGATGATTGATTGTGAGAAACTCTCTTGTAAAATCTCTCTGTAATATTTTTCTTTTCATTAATAAACTGCTCCAAGTGGCCACATTGGATGGGGCCATGGATGTTTCCCCGTAGGGGTTTTACCACATGAAAACATCAATTTGTTGATCTTTGATCTGGTTATGTGAGTGGTTACTGAAGGTGTTCATCCTCTATTGGAATACCTGTGTTTTCAAACCGACTCCTTGACGAAGTGGTAGCAGTTGCTTCCATAGCTTCTTGCAAAACTATATGACGCTCGTGATGAGTTACCCTTCGAGGGGAAACCTGTATCAAGAGTGGCATTGACAAGTCAATGATCGGAGGTTTAAATGACCCAAGAGCTTTTGCTCCAAGGTCAGATATGGTAGGTTCCTCCATATTCAAGAATTATCCTCTCGAAGTTGGCTCAGCTACAGCTTCATGTGGCCTGGTCGCTTCGAATGACCCTTGCTAGACAAGTATTCACCGTAACAGTGGCGGTGGTGTCTCCAATGTAACTGGTGGCATGCCCTGAAGCCTTCACGACCAATAGAGCTCTTCATCTTCCACTTTTTGAAAAGATCAACGAAACAGTAAGGATTTTGCTAACGTTTTGAAACAAGCACACACTAGAAAAGTTCCTACAAGGCAAAACAAGCAAACCACTATCTAGTTGGAAGAACAGTTACGCCAACCAACACTAGAGAAACTTACTGGTGCAATTTCAACTCGAACACAGGAGCACCCTCTGGGTATACTCTACAAAGAATGGCCCAACGTCTGCCCTAGGTACCATGGTATACCCTCACAGTCACCTGTGTAAGTCCCTAAAATAAAGGCAACTAAGTTGCCAGCTTCACTAGGTGGGTACAGTCGACAATCGGGTGGACCATAATGAGTTGGGTAACAAAGCCCGAAACCTACCAAGGGTATCAGAAGCAAGTGGCCCGGAAGACAAATGAGGATCCCAAATGGATTCGGGGTCCATGAAGCTCTATAGGAAAATGCAACCAACAGTATCCCACGACAAGTCCTCAATATGTGTTCCCCACTATGCTTGGTCAGGCTTTGGAGGGGTTATCTCCACTACCTTTCTGCACACGACCTTCTGTTTATCCCCTGTGTTAGAAGGGGGTCCCAGATAACTTTCACGTTTACTGGACTTTTTACACTCCCTATCTCTGACTCCAATGTTTGTTTATAATCCTTGAAGAGTTTCCTCTCCAACCTAATTCAAGGATCTAGCCTGGACTAGTTGATTGACCCTACAAACATAAAGTCTAATAAATTTCAATTTTAGCATTAATTTTAAATGGCTTGTTTTATCTCAAGGGAATGGCAGTGAGACTAGTGATGTGAATGGGAGACGAAGAAGGAGAAATAAACAAAACTGAAAGCAAAATTACTTCTAGTTAATCAATAAAGATTTGGAGCTAACTCTTTAACCAACTTTCCGTAACTAACTTTTTCTAAGATCTTTTAAAGGAAAACCTAAAATGAAAGTTTGCTCGACTACGAGCTACTTAATGTTCTAAGAAATCTATAAAGAACTTAAGAAAAGAACTCTTTTTCTTGATAAGAAAATTAACTAACCCAACTACTTAACCAAACTAAAAAATGAAAACTTTTTCTTTATTTTTTTTATGCTTCAAACAAGAAACTTGAAATAAATTATTTTTCTTTTTCTTTAAAGAAAGAAAAAGGGGAAAAAGTGAAAAACAAGACAAGACTGAAAATTGACCTTTGGCCCACTGTAGATCGCAGGGAGTCACTAAAGACATCAAATAGGATGATCAACAACTCAAAGACTCGTCTAAGCCCTTTCGAAGTAAAACATAAGAAATCCTTAAAAATATAAGCAAAATGACATCAAACCCATGCTTTGACTGCAAAAAGAGAGACACTGGACTCAGTCAAGAAAACCTAAGAAGTAAAACTTCAATCAAGGAAGCGGTTGACTGCCTCTTATTAAAAACTGTTTCTTGACACAAGCATGCAACTGATACTTAAGAAACCTATGTATGTACGCAAGCTGTCTATAAGAAGGGCGCGTATGTACATGTGTTGTACCACAACAGGCTGCGCACACCTCTATAACTTCTTAAAAAAGAAAGTAAACAGGAAGACTAACAGGGCAGGGAGAACTTGTATGGCACCAACAGGTGACCAAAATCCCTTAAAGACTCAAAAGACTTACAAAAACTCAAAAGGTAATAAAACCAATTAAAATACCCAAAAAATCCCCTAAAACCCTAGAGGCTTCCCCAGTATGGTCGCCAGCTCTACTATAGTGGGAAAACCCCCTTATGGATTACACTAGGGTTCAACATGTAGGCAGATCATAACCATCTAAAAGTCTCCTACTTTTCTAACTACCCCATATTCATACATGAAAGACAAAGTAAGAGAGATCAAGTATCTCTACCTTTTACTCTGCATCTGGTGTCGATCCTCTCGTACTTGATAGATACGCTAACTACAAGCCTCCTCCCAAGGCTGACCTGCATTCACAAATAGATAAATAGGAAACTAAAAACTTGCATCTCATATATAAATCATGGGTTATATGTTATAATAAAACATAAATCAAATGTAGATATTTGACACATCATATTTCGGGATAGGAAAAGTATTTCTTTTATTGATATCACAATGTTTACTTACAACAAGGTCGGTTGCTACTCCATGAACCTAGTCGGGGATCCTCTTCACCAAGCTCCAATTTCTCCTTAGCATACCTTTCTCCTCTCAACCTTCTCTTTGGGAAATGGAATGGGATTATGATGGAGGAAAAAGGGAAAAATGGGGAATGTTGATGCAATTCTCTCAACTCCCTTTCCAAGAATCCTATAGTTTTCTCCCTTGCCGAGGTCTCAACAGATTGGAAGTCTACCCTCTTGGTGGAATATTCCAAAAATACATTCTCTTGTGAGTTGATGGAGGGAACCAACTAGAATGACCAGTACAGAGAAGTGGATGAGATCATCTACTACAAGGTGAGGATCTATCTTGTCCCTAAGTCCATGCTCAAGGATAAGATATTGAGGGAAGTTCATGACACCCCTTTAATTTTCCACCTAGAGTACTTGAAGACTTATAAATGGGTGAGAGAGAGATTCTCATGGAAGGGTATCAAGGAGGATGTACTACGGTATGTGAGGGAGTGTAGGACTTGTCAACAGAACAAGTCAAAGATGACACATCCGACAGATTTACTCTAGCCATTACCTATTCAAGAGAGGAAATGGTAAATCATTTCCATGGACTTCATTACAAGGTTACCAAGGGTCAAGGGCAAGGACTATATCTACGTGGTGGTGGAAAGGTTGACGAAATATGCACACTTTGTTATTCCTTCATAATACAATGCATCTCTGGTGAAATATATCTTATTTAGGGAAGTATTCAGACTTCATGGTCTTCCAAGGAACATAGTCAATGACCAGGATAGTAGGTTTCTTAGTTCATTTTGGCAAGATCTATTCAAGTTCTCTAGGACAAAGTTGATACCTAGTACTAGATATCACCCCCAGACATATGGGAAGACTGAGATAGTGAACAAATGGGTAGAAGGGTAATTGAGGAACTATGTGTCAAGATAACATTGAGAAGGAATAAAATGGTTTCATCTTGGGGAGAATTGTTACAACACCACTCATCACATGTCCATTGGGATGAGTCCATTGAGGGAACTGTATGGATATGATTCCCTATCATTTGTAGATTTGGAGTTTGGAGAGTGCAGGGCTCCCAAGGACAAAGATTGATTGCAGGAAAGTTGGGACATCTTCTGGATCCTAAAAAAGAATTTACAAGTTGCTCGGAACCAACAGAAGATGTATGCATATAGGCATTGGGTGGAATCCAATTTTGAGATCAGTGACCTAGTCTTTCTCAAGCTAAAGCCTTACCTTCAATCATCATTGAAGAATAGTGGCATAGAGAAGTTGAAACCTAATTTTTACAGTCCCTAAAAAGTGATCAAGAGAATTGGAGAGGTGGCATATGAGTTGGAGCTACCAGAGGGAAGCATAATCCACAACACCTTCCATGTTTCATGCCTAAAAAATGAATTGGGAAAACAAGTCAACGTTCGACAGATATTCCTTCGCTATATGAGGAAGGACAATTTGTTTTGGCACCCAAGATAATTGTTGATGTACGGGAACAAAGACTGAGGAGCAGAGTCATTCGAGATTACCTAGTCATATGGAAGGGGTTTCCTGCATAATATGTTACATGGGAGGGTGAACATATTTTACAGCATCCTGATCTAGAATTTCTTAACGACAAGCAATTTTAGGAAGGGAGGACTACAATGTCCCCCTCCAATTGATGACTTATTAGCCTACACGACTCCTATAGGCTATAGTCAACAAAAAAAAGGGGAGTCAAGGTATAAAACCGCAAATATATATTAAACAGAATAAACAATTATATTTTAATAAAGTAACAATTTGATTTGGTCAAAGATGGAAGATCTAGAAGAATCAAAGAGTAAGAATAAATAGAAGGGGTATCCTACCTTCTTGGAATTATGATTTGATATCTTATTAAGATCCCTTGTATCCATCATTTTCGTTGGGTTTTTTGGAAAAACCCTTCCATTGTAGGTTTGGTTTCAGTGGTGATACCCGCCATAGCCAGACAAAGAGAATTCATTTAGAGTCTTTCTTGGGTTCATTGTGGCAATTTCTGAATATCTTGATGTATACTAGTGGAAACGCGAAGTTTCAACAACTTGATTTGGTAGGAGATAACCAACAATGTCACCAAAGTGTTGATGGTTTCACACCACAGTATTTTGAAGCATATCCATGGGTTGTGAAGGGATTGTCCAATGAGTACCCATGTGATTCCTAGAATGTGTCCCACAAGTACCCTTGCAGTGGTATTTTGACAACAGATTAGGCCCAGGAGGTTGGGGTGAATTTCAGAGGGTGATCTACAGTACTAGAGCAGAGAAATAGAAGGATGGAAGAGTCTTGGTTTCTTTTTTGGCATCATACTAGGTTTCCTTGTGTGTTTGTAGCAGATTGTGTAGCTTCTTAGCAACCAATAGTTTGTGTCACTAGTATTGTTATGCAGTTTTTATTACAGCCCTTAGAAGTATTTGTATTTTTGATCCCATTCATAATAAGATTCCATATTATTCTTCTCCATTTATGTGTATTGGGTGTTTTCTATATGTTTTATAATATTCCTCATTGAGCAAGTTATTGTAAGAATTTAATTTCTCATTCACATAAGGATTGGGATTAAGGATATTACATTTTTCTTGAAATATTCATTGATTTTGGATAATGTTTGAGTGATAGGGGTAATCATATTGGAAAGGGACAAAAATTAATGCAATGAATGAAACTAGCTTCTACTATTGGGGAATTGATATATGAAAAAGAAGTGTCCAAGGTTTATCGCTAAATTAGCCAAGAGTGTCTCTTTGGAAGAACTATTTAGGGTGATGAAGATAACGACATTTTTTTCTTCTAGATGTTGGTATGTGTATATTTCTGTCATTAAACAAAAAAGAGAATGTGCTTTAAATCTTTGTTTTGATCGAACTTTGTTTATGTCAATACCAAGAATGCATTTTGACACTCTTAACACAAGAACTCACAAGAGAGGGAGTGTGAGAGGATATTGTGGGATCTTTATTAATATTGTAGATTCATTTATATTTACTATGTACACAATATGAAATTGTAGAGAATGATGAAAGTTGACAAAGCTTTATATAAAATACAATAAAGTGTGTGTAAGATAAATTTAGACTAAGTAATAAAAAATATATAAGAATAAAGCACAAATTATAAAAGGATAAATATCATCCATGTTCACACATATTTACTAGAGTAACTCTCATCAATTCCTCCATTTTGAAATGAAATTATCTTCAATGTTGGCTAGAGAGGTGAAAGTTGTTGCTCAAATGTTGATTGGGACAACCCATTGAAGTAAGTGGATAAGGTTCCTTTACGATCCACCAAGTAATTATTGATGTGACATTTCCTAATGGATCTGGTGCATATATCAAGAAGGGTATTATTTGGAAGGGGAGAATGAAAATATAAAATTGTGGCCTTCAGATGCATGAATAAGTTCCAACTCAAAGGCATTAGGTACAATTTGTTATATGATGTTGTAAGAACCATATTGAATGGGATTGAGCTTGTGATGTTATTGAATTTTGAAGTGCTACTTGTTTGAATGTAGACAAGTTCAATCACTATCCTAAAAGTATAGAGAAACTCAATTTTGATCATGATGTTCTTTATACTTGGTTTATGTTTGTCAAAGGATGTCATGCACCCTGCTATGGATCTTGGTAAAGTTATACACAAAAGAAAAATCTTTGTATTGATCCTTCTACTAGTGGGATGTAGATGGATCTCAAAGAGAAAATGAAATATCATAAGGAGAAAGAGGATGAAATCCAAAACATACCTCAAAAAGAGTGTCTTCTAGAGACATGAGTAGATTTATTGTAGTTGTGCTACAAATATACAAGTATTAATCCCATTGTTTGTTTTTTTGGTGGTAGATGTGAAGAACATGAAACGAGGTTCTATTCATGTCCTTGGTTTTCCATCAATTTATGGATGGAATGCAATAAAGAAATAAAGTCAAGAATCTAAAAAAATTCTTAAGGATTTCTAAAGGTAAGCTAAGAAATCTAGAATTAGGATACAAAATTATTTCCAATGGTAATCCAAAATGGCTCCAAACATGCTAGAAGAAAAGTTTTGGAACTTTAGGATCGCCAAGAGTTGTTTCATAGTATTATAAGTGGCATCCTAGAAAACTTGTATACCATGACAAAAATCCAATCATGCTTACACTAAGTAGTGGGTAGACTACTAATGAGATACATAGAATTAGATTCCCAAGGCCCTTCTTGTTGGTAGGTTTTTTTGGTTGTAATGCGAACATATCTAGACATATTCAACAAGTGAAATAGATGTATTCAATAAGAGTAACAATTTTTTTTTCACATCAAAGTGTTCTCCTTAGGATGAAGAATTGGCCTCTTTGAAAGAAGAAAGTGGGAATATCCAAATGGAACATAGCAATAATTCATCTTCTAAATAAATCCATCTAAGATTGTTTAGAAGAGGAAGGAGCTTTGATTGACCACAATATGGAACATTCCATGACTAGACCTGATTCATATTGGATATTCGTACAATTTTTCATCTATCTTGGTACTTTATGGGTGGAAAAAAATTGAAGGAATCAACATGCAAGGCCATTTTAGTGGTAGGTCCTATTTTGGAAAATTAGTGTTCAAAAAATTTCAGAGCCATTAGGATTTAAATGGAATTGTTTGGGGTTACATTGTATGAAACTTGTGCAAACACCCTTAGTGGTCTTCTACACTTTGATACATTTCCAATGGTGCGTAAAAAAATCCCAATTAGATATTGTATACAAAAATTATGCCTCCTACAAGTTGACCTACCTTATTAACCACCATGTTATAAGTGGATGCCACATTTGTAGTGTAGTTATAGGGGTAGTGGAGGGGGGGAGGTCCCATAGTGATAATAGTGGAGGCCATTCAATATAAGGTCGACTAGGTCCACTATAGTATTAACAAGGCCCACTATGGTAGTTAGATAAAATAAATGTAAGAGGAGTTCTTAGAAGGTTCTAATTCTAGAAGGTTCCTCCTCTAGAATGTTCTTAGGTGGTTGGTAGAACTATATAAAGGGGTTGAAGAATTGTAATGGGCGGAATAGAATTATTGTATTAGGAGCGTGTAGCTCAGTTGGAGGATGCCCCCTCGAAGAGGCAAGTGAATATGAGAGCATACCTTCCATAATAGGATCCATTGCATGGTGTTTCCCTACTTTAAGGGTTTTCTTAAAATAAAGATTGGTTTTATTCTTTTTTGTTATTTGAATATTTTTTGTGTTTCTTTATGCAAGTATTTGGTTCATAACTTTTGGTATCAAAGATCTTTTCTTGGCCATAATTTTGGGCAAATATTTTTTTATTTAGTAGAAAAATAGGGCCACGACACTCCATATGATTTATGTAGATTTTGGTGAATAATTTGTAGAAATTGATTCCCTATATGAGTTCTGCTTTCAAAAATATCCAATTTCAAAAAAACAATAATCCAAAACGGAGTCCAGCAAGTGAAGTTATCGTCATTTTAAAATATGTAATTTTTCATGGTTTTTTCCATGGACGACCACACGATTTGTTTTTTATTTCTATAGTAGCTAGAGGCTAAATGTGTTCAAAAAAATTACATATCGGAGTTCCTCTCATAATTTCACCCAATTTCAAAAAACTAGTCATCTGAATCGGAGCCTCGGAATTGAAGATATCATAGATTTAAAATGAACCATTGTTTTTTTGTGGGGGGGGGGGTGGTTTGTGATGATGACAGGACTGCAAAATTCATAACTTGTCACAGGGTGCTCAGATTGATACTATATTAGCACCATTGGATAGATTATTTTAACAAATGTATTTTATGTGGTGTTTCTAATGGATCGTTTTTGTCAAATCCTATGGGATACTTTATGTAAAAGAATCCAGAGGGCCTTGGAACCACACATGGAAGCCCTCCAAGATTGCATGCATAACTTAAAGGATAGTTGGAGAAAGTACAAATCTATTATACATGAGGAATATATTTTGGTGGAAATCGTGGATGAATATAATCAAGAAATGTATGCTTGGTATGATTTTGAGGCTGATTGTGGTGATTGGTATCTTTTATTTCTGGGATGACAACCACTTCCATATTCTATTTGATGACTCTACTGCACCTCATGTAGAGGCCATCTTGAAGAGAAAAATAGAGCCTTCCCTACACATTATTCTTTCATTTTATTATTCACCAGTAGTAGTGGATGAATGGTTGGTCAATTCTACATATTTTGACCCTCGTGACCAATGTAGGTTTTTGGAACATCATTTTCAGTTGGTTCCTGAGTTTTGATATCTTTTGTGTGGAGTTCACATGAGAAATTGGAAATGGGACCCAGGTTTACATTGGTGGTTGGACTAATTCAACATGGTGGCTTTCATTTCTTCATGGGACCTTGGCTCTCTAGTCTACTTCAGCACTAGGTCCACACTTATCCATGGGACCCTGGTATATGGTTGTACACCCTCTTAAGAGTGTTGGAGACACTGCTATCCTAAGGGG
>ML799292.1:145483-179018 GCA_009831015.1 Picea engelmannii
TGTCCTCATCATGAATTTCATGGGATGCATTTTCACTTTCAGGTGTCTTCTCTATTACGAAATTTTTCAATACTTCCATGATCTCCCCTTTTAAACCCTCCATCATCTCTTGTAGCTCATATTTTGTTACTATCTTCTTTTGTAATTCATTTATGTCCCTATGCATTTCTTCACCTTAATCAATAGTCGAAGTAGGATTTTCTGGAGGCTTGTTTGGTGTAGAAGTTCCCTTTTTGGGTGGCATGTTGGCCAAGTATCACTTTTGAACCTTGATTTTGAGGTGGTTCTGCTAGACAATATTTCTTCTGTCGTATCTCCCAAGTTTCGGCCCTTATGGGTATGAAAATTTATTTTATGTAGTTCTCTAATATTTCTTCTCTACAATGCCATAGGTCTTATCAAAATTGGATGTGCCAAGTGGAATTTATGGTAACTTCCCCACAACTTGCCGATTTTTGTCCTTTCCAGGAGATATCACTTGTATAGTGTGCCCTGCACAATATAATTGATATAAAATTATGAAACACACAAAAAAAATACTACAGACTGTCCACGATCCAATGAAACCATTCCCACTCAATTTGGATACTCTAGGAAGAAGTTAGGATTGTTTTACCTGGAACACCTTCTTGAGACTAGTCAATAGGACTAGTCAGATACCCTATATTAGACAAAGTGTATCTACAAATTTAAGATGACATAGAAGATAAAATTTTTACCATAGATAACTTACTGATTTTTGTAAATATACTCCGGATTTCAGGGTCTGAAACGTTACAGAACAATTTTTATAGTGAAACTTCCGCAATGACTCAGTTAAGGATGATTCTTGAACCCTATCTTGTACAGGCTGTATCTCCGAAAGTATAAGGCCTTAAGAGCTGAATTTTTAAACCAACATACCTCGATCCATATACTAAATATCCTCCAAGCCATTCTTTCTGAAACATTGCAGAAAAAAAGTTGTAGTAAAAATTCCAAGGTGTCTCAGATGTAGCAGCGAAACCCCAAGACCTTGAGCTTTGATACCATATGTTATGAACCAAATATCAGTATAGCATAAAAAAACCTCAGAAAAAGTACTCAACGCCTTGAAAAAGAGATAATTTCAAATAATAATCCTCTTCGAGGGGGCAACCTCCTTTTACCCCACTTAAATGTTCAAGTACAAGATGATTCAAAATGAAAATGTCTCCTTGGTATATATAGGAGACTAGGAGGTATAATTACAACTAATGGCCTAAAGCCAACATAAATAAAATAACATTACCAATATAATATGCCCCAATTAAGGGGTAATGAGCCAATATTAGGGCTTAACATCATATGTGTTTCCTTCATTGGTATGCGTGCTCCTTTTATCTTCACCAAGTCTACTCTACGTTCATTACCTCTTCTTTCACCGAATCTTCTTTAAGCTCGCTACTTCTACTTTCTCAATATCAGGTCAACACTCACTCCTTTTTATTTCATCAGATCGACTCGACGCTCACTCCTTCTTCTTTTGTAGGATCTATCAGTTTTATCGTCACATACTTCTTCACTCTCCTTTTTAAATGATATTCAATATTTGCTCATATTATATTCTCATATGTAAATATTACATTTTCTCTCTTCACCCACAAACTATTTCTCACAATCCTCTTCTCCTTTTATAATTTACCATTAATTCTACATGAAAAGTCATGTTAATTTGAAAATACATGACCTTAATTAAATAATTAATTAATTTCCCTTTTTTTAATTTACTTTTCAACGTACCTTGGGAAAAATACCACCATGGGTTTTTAAACCATGTGCACTTTTACTCCACTTTCACTTTTTAATTCACTTTTAATTTTTAATTCGCTTTTACTTTTTAATCCACTTTCAGATAACTTCATGTTTAATTCACTTTCACATAACTTCATATTTAATCAATTTTCACGTAAGCTCATATTTAATCCACTTTCATGTAACTTCATATTTAATCCACTTCCACTTTGTATTTATTAAAGTCATCTTTATTTGAATATTTATATTTGAATACTTACGTTTGACATCAATAACAATAATTTATTCAACAATATCTCCCTTTGTCATTGATGACAACCCTGTACTCCAAACATGCAATACTTTATAAACAGAAAGAATTTTCCCTTTTTTGCAACTCTCCCGTATATGTAATTCTCCTCCCCTGTCTACAACTCTCCCTCTATCTATAATTATCCCCCTTTGATATCAATGGAAAATGAATTCTCCCCCTGAGTTGTGCTTCTTTAATGATGATGTGATGGGGATATCACTCCCAGGTTCTCTATGAGATATGAAAATGTTTCTCTGGGAAGGGGTTTGGTAAAAATATCTGCAACTTATTACTTGGTGGCAAGGTATTATAGTTTGAAAACATTTTTGGCTACCTATTGTCTAAGGAAGTAGTACTTGATGGGAATATGATTCTTCTTTGAGTGCATAACATGATTCTTTGAATATTGATTGCACTTGTGTTTTCACGAATGATTGAGATTGGTTGATTATATTCTACCTTAATATCCCACAATGTTTGCTTCATCCAGAGAACTTGTGTGCAACATGATGTTGTTGCAATATACTAAACTTCTACTATGAATAGAGAGATTGAAGATTATTTATTTCTCAACCAAGACACTAGACTGTTTCCCAAAAACAATTCTCCTACACTTGTACTTTTTCTATCATCAACACTACATGCCTAATCTTCATATGTATATGTTGTTAGAGTAAAATATTCACCTCTTGAGTACTTGTTACAACAAATTTTTCCTCACTCCATGCAACTTAATTCGATGGCTTTATCTTTCCCTATGCAGAATTGAAGTTCCATTTTTTTGCCTTTCAGAGCCCAAAAAAACATATTTTCCACATATACATGCCCTATCAGTTATAAAACAAGTGTATATGCAGGTTTTTCCACTATGGCCTGTGTACATTGGGTTTGGTGCTCAAAATTAAAAATTATGTTGTGTTTCCATGCCATGTCATGAGATCCATGATCCTTGACCTTCCATATACTAGAAACTCTCTGACTCGACCCTTTAGTTCCATGTGAAGGATATAAATTGAGCCATATCCAAGCCTTGAGGGATCAAACAATTTAAACTTTTAGAGAAAAGACACTCTAGAGAAATTTCACTTCATATTGAGTCTACATCCCTTTGTCCTTGAAAGTATGAAATCCTTGTTCAACCCCTAATATATTCCTTCTTTATGATGGAGAACCTCATTGACTCCTTTGTATGAGCTTTCCTTTGGTGGAGGATTGAAATGGTGGAGGCCTAGCTGGAGGGACTTAGTTTCTCGGTTCTGATATGTGTCGTTGTAGGAGTTTGTCACCTATGTACTTTTGTTGATTATTTTAATAGAAATACTCTTTTCTCATCCAATTGATATCTTGCAAATATTTAAATTATTATTCCATGGGCGTATTTGTCATGTATGCTAATCTATATGATAAAATTATATATGATCACCATATGCTTCTGTATCTTGGTTGTTGAGGACAAGCTGTAGGTATAAATATTTGGGTCGTGTGCTCAATGGTGGTCTTCTTTGAATGTCCGAATGAGGCAGGATATTAGACTTGTCTTGTTATCATTTCATTTATATAGCATACCTGGGATTAGAGTTGATTTCTATGTGTGATTCCGTTCATTGTGCTTTACCCCTTGCCATAGAGACATTTTCCTCATAATAGAATTGGCGACCATACTGGGGATAGTTCTCCTTTTTTGGGGTTTGGAGTGTTTTTCTCTCTATTATCCTTAGTTTCCTTGTCACTTGTTGCTTGATAGCCTATTTTTTAACTTTCATGTGAGTTTCTTGGCTTAACCCTTTCCCTCACAGTGTTTTATTGGATATACACAGTTTTTCCCTTGACAGACGTGTATATATGCGAGTTGTCTTCCTTTAGGGAGAATATATACATGATTTGTGCTCAAACAATCATGCACATCATATATTTAGTCTTGTTGGTTGAGTTTGGTGTTTTCTAGGTGAGTTTGGTTGCTTTTTGAGTCTTATAAGGTCCTCGTCCTCACTGTTGAGTGCTTATAGAGTGATAGGAAGCCTTTTTGTTGTTGAATTTTTAGGTGGTTTTATTTCTTATCATTTTTTTCATTCGTTGTCCTTGCACATTGGTCAGAGTGTTTTATTTTTGGTGTTATTCTTGGCTTGTCTCTTTTTGCGTGCAGTAGGGTCTGCCTGTGAAGTTTTTATTCATTACTTGCATTTTCTTTTCTTTATATCGAAAATACTAAAATATTTTCTTATTTTCATTATGGAATTTGCACTTTTGATTAATTTGCATTGGTTTTGACACATGTGGAGATATTTCTTTTCATTGAAATTGTAAAGATTGCATTTGAAATATTGTATTTAGAATCATACCATCTCTTTGAAATTCAATACTATTGCTTAGTATTGTTTTTATATTTGCTTATTTTTACATGTTGAGTCATAATACCATAAATTTCACAACCAAACATTTTGAGTAAGAAGAAACAATTAAAATTAACGTTGATTAATTAAAATTGATTAGAAATGATTTTATTTTTCACGGTACAGAAACAAGTATAGGACATAGGGCCTTGGAATAGGATTTTGTGAGTAAATGTTTGCAAGGCTATTAAACTAAACATATGTGTCTGAACATTGAGTGGTGAAACCCATTGTGTAATCAGTGACGTCAGGAGGCTCCACTCACACTAGAGTTAAGCACGAGGTCACGCGAAGTTGGTTGGAGAGATATCCCTCTAATACCTTCTTAGCGTCAGAGATATTTAAGGGGCTCTATTTGTATTTGGGGGTCTTTCTAGTACCTTTATCTCTATGAGAGGTGGTGCTTTCAAGATTTCGGTCTTTATTACCCCGTCCATACAGTGGACTAGAATTACAATTGTTCGCTTGCGCATTGGTTATATTGTAGAGACTCTAGTTTCTTGACATAGGTAGCCACATAGGTTACTTGCAGGGGTTATTCTGCAGGTACCCTGAGTCAGATAAGGGTCAGACAACAAACAACCTTTATGGAGGATTATCTCTCCGGGGGGAACTGACCGACTGTGTTGTAAAGCTCATGAGGGCCCTTATAATTGATTATGATACCTTTGATCTTCTGAAGGGAGACTGAGGCCCCTCTTGGGCAAGACATACCTACTCTAGTGAGGGAAGCCCGTTTTAGCCACTATATCATGTTTGTGTGCATTTTATTTTATCTTTATTTAGGAGTGTGCTCTTTGATTATTAGTTGGCCTTAGGATTTTGTATTGCATCATAAGTTTTCATTGCTATGGTTGGTGGAGGCCCCATGAATCCCTCAGTTAGTGCTACCTAGACAATGGTATTTTCTCACTCCATGGGGACAAATAATTTTGTATTTTCGAGTGGTACACCAAATCATGATACTTAGCCAATACCTTCGACCACTAATCCTTTTTAATATGGTATACCAGACTTGACTTGGCACTTGTCGTCCTTTGTTTCATCGTCTCCTACGAATCCTAGTTTTGGGTTTGGGGGCATGATGTCTCCTTATTCTCCTTTTTTATTTGGTGGGGGTCATATACTTCAATCCAATCCTACGGTAGGAGGTTAGAATCCTCCTTCCTCTGTACCCAATCCTAGCTTCACTTTTCCAGGATCAAGTGCTCAAATGGGTGGACAGATCACTTCCTATAATTCATACTTTATCCCCTCTTCCTCCACATGGATTCTGATGAACACATTTATTATGGATAATATCCCTCTATCCTCCAATGTTTCATCCAAAGGGAGCCAGTTTTATAGTATGGGAAACCCCTACATGGATTTCCTTCGTCTGGGGGAAACATATATCCTCACATGAGCAGCCCATGTCATTTGTCTTTCACTTTGCAAGTGACTTCCTTAGTGATAATGCCCTTACACCCTTTTATGAGTCAATTTGGAGAACAATACTACCCTACTAGGAAGGGCCATGGTGTATACCAAAATCTCTCTTGGCTTGCAATCTCTCAAAAATAATATTTCCTGGTACCATGGTCTCTGATGCTGCAACCAGCTAGTGCAAGTCATGTTGGAAACACAAGTCCACTCACTGTGAGTCATACTAGCATTAAGTCACCAACTGTTGTATGTAATGTTGGAGACCTATCACCAACCTCTGCAAGTCATGCTAGGGGAAATAAATCATCCATTGCATGACATGTTGGGGGAACAACTCTAGTCACTGCTAGTCACACTGCACAAACATCACCAACCTTTGCTAGTCATGTTGGGGATACATCACCAACCTCTGCAAGTCATGTTGGAGATCTGTCACTAGCCACTATGAGTCCTGTTGGGGGCATTGATACACTTGATAAGCCTAGACATGTAGGATGTAAGCCCAAGTTCCTTTGTAGACTTTGCAAAGGAGATCACCTTACTCGTTTGTTCCCAACTACTGCAGTGGTACAGGAAGTGTGGTATTTATCTAGTGGCCCTTCGAGTTCCAAGTCATCTTTGGTTTCCCAACCTTCTTTGGTTGATACAACAGTCGTGCTGATGAAATCTTCTTCTGAAACCACTCTTGTTTTTAGGAGTGATGTGTCTCTTAACCATGTTGTCTCGCATTTTTTTCAATCGACTATCATGCCATTTCAATCTTCGACAGAAACCACTTCTTTTTTGGGGAGTGATGCATCTCTTGACCATGTTGTCTCACATCCTAGTTGAAGAATGTTTTGTGGTGATGCAATCTTCAATTGATCCGACTCTTCTCTTGGAGAGTGACAAGTATAAGGAAGTGACATTACCGATGCAATATTCAGTCAATCCCACTCTTCTTTTGGGGGTTGATGCATCTTTTGACCATGGCCTTATCATTTATAGTTCTGTACATTCTAAACAAGGGAGCATTCCACTCTCTCTGAGTACGCTCCCTCCAAGTCCTAGGATAATTTCCTTTGATTTGAATGATATTTTAGAGCCTCACCTTCCTTCTTCAATACCCTTCCAGATAGTGGGATTTCATCGATATATTGTAGATGAAGGATCCTATGTAAGTATTTTACCCTCCTTATCTTGGAAAGTTTTTAGTTCTCCCAAGCTTGTGTCAACTACCTATGAGTTGCTAGCTTTCGATAGAATTCTTGCATGGGAGCCTCAATCTCCCCCATAATATTCTGCTTAGAAAAGCATCCTAGAGTCTCAGTTAATCTCTTTTCAGAGTCCAAAAAATGAAAAGATTATCGAGTGAACTTTTTTCTTTCACACTCGTTAAATGGTTTTGAAAGGAAATCTATTTGGTATAAGTTTAACCCTTTCTCTATAACATGTAGACTATTTACAAAAAAGGAATACTCTAGTCACCATTGGCTAGAAGAGTTCTCCTCGGTATTATTGTATACTTTTTTGGGACTTGGAGACTAAATATACGAAAAAAGGACATTTTTTGGAGTTACGTTGTAAATTAATTCCATCATCCTTCTTGCATTATTGATCTTATTGTTGGTTCCCTCTTTCTCATTATAATCCTCTTACCTAAGAAATTTGCATCACTAGCCAAGCAATTCCTTCTATATATCCTTTGTATCTTGACACCATGTACCCTTAGAGGAATCATCTCCTCGAGTGTCCATGCACTTCCTTGCACTGATCATAGGTATGTAATGCTTCTTGGAACTAGATCCTTACTCACAACATTTATTTCCTCTCCTGTATCATAGCATTTCTTTTCCTACGAAAAAACAAAAAAATGTGGGCAGGAAAAGAGTATTATCTCATATTGGAAGCAATCATTTCGCCTTTGAACAAAGAACAAAATTTTGAGTCCATTTTCATCCAAAGTTTGGGTTTAGAATGACCTTAGGAAGTTGAGATCGTTACTTAGAGTTTACTCCTCTGATTGGTTATTATTCCAGTCCCTATGGAAATTTTGTTAATGCCTCATGCATCACAAAGTTTTATCATCAAGTCTATGCTAGCTGAGTTATCTGTATGTTTCATGCTCTTGTTAAAAGGAAGTCTATAAGCATGTGTCGACCATTTCTCAGAACTCTTGACTTTGCATGTCAACCATAACTTTAGTGTATCTCAGAGTCACATGAAGTTGTAGTCCTACCATGCACCATGGTCCTATTTTCATTATGGATAGGTAACCTTGAACCCAACAGTCGAAATTTCCTTATTGGTTGTTGATTGGGAGGTTTCCCTTGTGTTCAATGGCAAGAAATCTATTTACACATTGGGATTCATGTAGTGTCTTGTATTCCATTAGCATTATTGGTTGTTTCCTCTCCTTTGTTGGAAATTTTCCTTATTGACTATTATTCAGAGGGTCTCTTTTGTGCACTACTTGCATCTGGTGCATATAGGAGATGCACAAGGTCATTGGTTCATGAACATCCTATTCATTCAAGCTCCTCCTAATCATCAATATATTGCTTTGTACCCTGTGCTGAATGATGAGAGATTCCCTAATGCTCTCCTTTCAGCAGGTCTCCTTCCATCGACTTAAGCTCATATATTCTGGAAATAAGACCTAGAGTCCTATGAGTACCTAGATGCTTGCAATCATCAGTGGAAGGTTCTCTCACCATCGATAGTTGGTAATTCATCAATGTATCCTAATCGATGGATTATTCAAGTGTTCTTCCTCAATACCCTTATTCACATGTGTATAACGTACTCGGTGCCTTGATACCTATGTTCATTATCGGTGGGTTGTATCACATGTGTTAACAATATACCTCAATGATCGGTAATCAAATGAAGTGTCATTTTGTTCGACCTCAAATCCTCTATTCACATGATGTAGACTTGCACCTTCGATGGATAGTGTAGAAGACCTATAGCTTATAGTAGCAACATTCCTCATATGTTGTTGTCTTTCATTGGACCAATACCTATATGACTTCAGTGATCATGGGAGATCATATTGTACTTCGTTGTATACATATATCTTCAGATTGATTTTGAGATTGGATTCCATTGTCCCTTGTTCGTGACTATAACATCCTATGGTATCTATCTGCATTTTATTTCCTATTCATGGCCATGAAAAACTATTTGATATATTTCCACATAGATCTGCAATGTAATTCAGATTGGTAGACATGTGCACAAAGTCATTATGGATTGTAATATTCTCATGAGAAACTAGTACTTCTAGTTGAGTCTTCATTACTCCACTTCTGGGAATTATAATGTATTTCGGCTATCACCGATATTCCTCTGACCTCACACATTATGGGGCATTTGTTGCAACAAATTTTTCCTCACTCCATGCAACTTGCTTGGATGGCCTTACCTTTCCCTATCCAGACTTGAAGTTCCATTTTTGTGTCTTCCAAAGCCCAAAAAAGAATATTTTTCCACATATATGCACCCTATCAATTATATAACAAGAGTATATGCAGGTTTCCCCACTACAACTCGCATACATCAGGTTTGGTTCTTAAAATTAAAAATTATGTCAGGTTTCCATGCCATGTCATGAGATCCATGATCCTTGACCTTCCATATAATGGAAGCACTCTGACTTGAACCTTTAGTTCCATGTGAAGGATATAAATTGAGCCATATCTAAGCCTTGATGGATCGAACAATTTCAACTTTGAGGTCAAAGACACTCTAGAGAAATTTCTCTTCATATTGAGTCTACATCCCTTTGTCCTTGAAAGTCTGAACTCCTTGTTCAGCCCCCAAACTCTTCCTTATTTGTGATGGAGAACCTCATTAACTCCTTTATATGTGATTTCCTTTGGTGAAGGATTGAAGTGGTGGAGTCCCAGCTAGAGGGACATAGTTTCTTGGTTTTGATATGTGTCGTTACAGGAGTTTGTCACCTATGTACTTACTAATTATTTTAATAGAAATACTCTTTTCTTGTCTAATTGATATCTTGCAAATATTCGAATTATTATTCCAGAGGTATGTTAGTGTATTATGCTAATATTTATTCTAACATTATATATTATCACCATATTCTTGCATATCTTGGTTTTTGAGGACAAGCTACAGGTATAAAGCTTTGGGTCGTGTGCTCAACGGTGGTCTTCTTCGAACATCCGGATGAGGTAGGCTCTTAGCCTTGTCTTGTTAGAATTTCATTTATATAGAGTACTTGGGATTAGATTTGATTTCTTCTTTTCATTTCATCTATTGTTTTTACCCCTTGCCATAGAGAGAGATTTTCCTCGTAACAATACCATAATCTGAAGTCCAAGGTGCCCTTTAAATATTTCAATATCCTTTTTATTGCTTGCACATGAGTTTATTTTGGTGCAACTTGAAATCATGCAACCAACCATATTTCTTGCATAATGTCTATCCTTGATGTTGTCACATATAGTAGGCTTCCAATCATTGACCTGTACATTGTTTGATTTGTTTCTAGAGTTTCATAATTTTTTCTCAATTTACAACATGTGACCATAGTGTTGACTGGTGTGCAATCTTCCATTCTGAATTTCTTCAGCCTTTCCTTCATGTACTTGGTTTGTGCAATGAATATTCCTTTGTCAGATTGAGAAATTTGTAATCCTATAAAGAATGACAGTTCACCAAGCATAGACATATCAAATTTCTTTTGATATTCCAAATTTTTATTCCAAATTTTTGGCATTTTTCATTCATATTTCATCCAAAAATAATGTCATCTACACAAACCACAACAATTAACTCATTTTCTTCTATTTTCTTGATGTAGATATTATTGTCAGCAATTCCTCTTTTGAATCCTTATTGTTGTATATATTTATCAAGTATTAAATACCAAGATCTGGGGGCTTGTTTTAGCCCATAAAGTGTTTTCTTCACTTTGCACACATGATCCTTATTTTCTAATAATAAGAATCCTTCTTGTTTTTCAATCTATACTTCTTCCTCTAAATTTCCATTGAGAAAGGAAGACTTGACATCCATTTGATAGATTTTGAAGTTCTTGAAACATGCAAATGCCAAAACCATTATGATAGATTCTAGTCTAGCAATTGGGGCAATGGTTTCTTCGAAATCAATACATTCAAATTGAGCATAGCCTTTACAAATCGATCTTGTTTTATTTCTTATTACTTTCCCATCTTTATTCAAATTGTTCCTAAAACCCACTTAGTTCCAATTACATTTTTATCTTTCATCCTTGAAACAAGTTCCCATGTTTCATTCTTCTTAATTTGATTCAGCTCTTCTTCCATAACATCAATTCAATGATTGTATTCACTGGCTTCTGTAAAATTCTTAGGCTCTATTTTAGATAGCAAGGATAAATTTGCATATTATGGTGCACTAGATACTCTTCTTCTAGTTTGAAATCTCATATCTTTATCACCAATAATTGCATTTTTTGAATGATTCTTTCGAACAAATATAGATGGTGTCTTTGTATCTTCGAATTATGTTTCTTCTTATTGATTTTCTTCTCCTTCTTCTTATTGATTTATTTTTCTTTTTCCAATAGTTAAAGTATTATATTCTTTTATTATTTTTTAATATGCAAAAGGATCACAACTAAAAGATAGATATCCACAGAACAATAAGATATATCCTCAGGGAAACCCTCAAGGGGGATAAAAACCTACAAACTTTCCTTAGTATAGATTCCTCCAACATGTTCAGTATCATACAATGCTCTTTCACGAAATCAAGACCAAATAGACCTAGAAATGAACCAAGAATAGCCTCTTAGATAAGTGCACACTAATCTCTTGTACTTATATTCAGTGAGTGATCAAAATGACTCGATATAACCTCTATTTATACTCTAAAATACCTAAAAGACATGACTTATCAATAAACCATTTCACAATTACACTTAGTAATAACCAATACAATTACATTTAGGAATAACTTCTGAAATCACATAAACTATCAACACTCCCTCTTAATGAGGAAGGTATTCTATCTGACACAGAGTCTAACATTCTCAACATCCACACGAGCTCATGACCATTGACTTTCAGACACACAAATATATACATCATAGGAAATCCATAGTGACTTCACAACATGCATCCAAGGCCGGTGGGTAGCTCTCCAATATCTACAACATGTCATCATGAGACTATCCAGTTTCCTGCATAAAGCTCGGATATCTTATGCATGACATCCAATACCCTGCAATAACATGTGTACCTCATCTCTTCAGCATGCATCCAGCGATGGTGGGTATCTCTCCAATAGCTACAACATGTCATCATGAAATACACTACCTTGAGATAACATCTGAAGCCATCACTCCCTTTAAAAAGGGACAATGCCAAGTTGTCCCTAAAGTACTTGAACTTCATCCTTGAGAATGGATTTGTCAACACATTTGCAACCTACTCATCGGTAGCCACATATTGGAACCTCAGTGCTCCCTTTTGCACCATATCTGATCATTTTTGGAACAAAATGAAAGAAAAGATATTACGATGAAATACTCATGAAATTTTTCATAAACATAGAAATACAACAATACTTGGTTTCTATGAATGAAATAATTGTAAAGAGAATGTTAAAATAAAGAGTGCAAGACTCGCTAGAATGGTGGTAGATTTATCTCTGAGAAGAGATGTGATGGTTACGCTCATTCACAAGAAGATCATTACATTGAGGCTCTGAAGGATTGTTTATGATAAACATGAATGCCAAAACCCTAGAAATCCATAAACCTAACCCTAGGAGATGAAATGCCAAAAGTCATGTGGGCCCTGTTTGGGTAAGTTAGTACATTAAATTCCCGGGGTCGTAACTTTTTCATACGATCTCTATTTTAGGCGAGTGATAGCCCATTGGAAAGGTATTTTAGGGAAATACACATTATGTCGTCAAAATCTGACTCTGTCTATATTTTGACTATGGCATGCCAAAATAACATTGTTTAGGGCCCCAAAATGGCCCTAGAAGTACAACAAGATGTCCTAACATGAAAACATACGAAATAATCCAATTGGATTAGGTGGGAGGCCACCATCATCCACCTAGAAGATGTGTAGGGCTTCATATATCCCCAAAACTATAGAACCCACAATTACAAAGAAGTACAAAAGAACGTGATGAACTAAAAATTGACAAGATGAGCTAGTTGGAATAGGTGGGTGGTCACCAATATCCACCTGGATCAATATCCCTGATATAGTGATACCGTATTTCAATATGCTTCTACCTATCATGAAACATCGGGTTCTCTAACAACTTTATACAACTCTGGTTGTCACACAAGATACAGGTTGCCTCCATCACAATATCGAATGATCCAGTTCCTCCATCACAATATCGAATGATCCAGTTAGCAATGTTTGATGCCACACTGCTTTGCGACTTGTTGCACATGTTGCCACATACTCTTCCTCAACCATACTGAGTGCTACACATGAATTCTTCTTAGTGATCCATGAAATAATATTGTATCCCAAAGTGAAGCAACACCCTAATGTACTTTTCTGGTTTGCAACACTACCTTCCCAATGTGAATATGAATATCCAAGTAGATTGATCTCACTATTTGGAGCACACTTGAGCCCATAATCCACTGTACCTTTAAGGTAACTCATCACATGTTTTACTGCAATCAGATGAACACATTTGGGTTCAACCATGTACTGACTCAGGGTGTTCACAACAAAACATATATTTGGTCATGTATTTGTCAAATACATCAATTATCCAATCATATACTTGTATAATGTAGCATGCACAACCTTTGAAGTCGTATAATCAAACAACTTCATATTTGATGCCATTGGTGTAGTCATTGATTTACATTCCAACATCCTGAACCTGTTCAAGATCTCCACAACATATTTTCCCTGATTTAGGAATATCTAATTCTCCCTCTGCCATACCTCTAGACCCAAAAAGTAGTGCATCAAACCTAAGTATTTCATTTCAAACTTTGCAGTGTGTTTTCTCTTACACTCAGTGATGAGATTCTCCACTCTTGTCAAGAATAGGTCATCCACATATAGTAGTAATATCATTGGTCCATGATCCTCAACCTTGAAGTAAATATTAGGATCTGCACTACTCATTGTAAATCCCAAGCTCATCATAAAACCATCAATACGACCATACCATCCTCTTGGTGCCTACTTCAATCCATATAATTCTTTCTTTAACCTGCACACATGTGTCTCACTGTAATGTGTCTTGAATCCTTGTGGTTGTTCCATGTAAACCTCTTCCTCTATTACCCCATTCAAAAATGTCGTCTTCACATCCATCTGATGAACCTTCCATTTCATCATAGTAGCTATTGAAAGAACAACCCTTATTGAAGTATATCTTGCCACAGGATAAAATGTCTCCTCGTAGTCAATTCCTTCCTTCTGAGAAAATCCTCGTGATACAAATCTAGCCTTGTATTTATCAATGTTTCCATCTGTAGCATGCTTCGTCTTGAATATCCACTTGGAGCTCAAAACTAATTTTTCCTTGGGTCTCAGAACCACATCCCAAATGCCATTCTTCACTATTGACTGATATTCCTCGACCATGGCATCCTTCCATTCTTTTTTTCTTACAGCTTCTTCATAGTTGGTAGGCTCTACATCAATTATATCACACAATAATTACACATAGTTGGTATACGGTTTTGGTTTCTTGACCTTCCTAGATGATCCATCCTGGTCACCTTATCTCTCTGCATATTTGATGGCCTCTTGTGCCCACACCGGTCTTCTCTTTTGTGTATGCTTCTCCACATGCCTCTGTGGTTTGGCCATATCCTGATCCTCATGAATGGATTCCTCTGCTTCCAATTCTCTTGTCTCTGCAGCTCTAGGAACTCTATCTTCTTCGTCATGAGATTCTTTTGCACAACCCTACTTTGACTTGTGAAAATATACATCCTCATCGAAGGTTACATCCCTACTAATATTTATCTTCCGATGACCGAGAATGTATACTTTGTAGGCCTTCGATGTGTCATTGTACCCAACAAATATACATTTATTTCTAGATGGGTCCAACTTTGTTCTCTTTTCCTTGGGGACATGCACATATACATGACATCCAAATATCCTTATGTGGATGACCTCTGTCTTATCTCCTGAAAACATTTACTCCAATGTCTTGTTTTCAATAACTCAATGGGGAATTATGTTATATACATACACAAATATCATCGTAGCTTCTTCCCATAAATACATAAGTAAATATTGATCATGGATCATGGCTTTCACTACTTCCATAATCATCCACTTGTTTCTCTCTACCACTCCATTTTGTTGTGGATTATAGGGACTAGAGATATCCCTCTTAATCCCAACTTCTTTGCATAAATCTAAGAATTCATTTAAGGTGAATTCTCCTCCATTGTCTGTTCTCAACGTCTTTATCTTCCTTTTTGTTAGGCTTTCTACTAGTGCCTTAAATTACTTGAACTTACCAAATACTTCACCTTTTGACTTCAAGAAGTAAATCAATGTTTTGAGTGAGTAATCATCAATAAAAGATACATAATATATGTACCCACTAAGCGATGGTGCTGACATCAGTCTGCATACATCCGAGTGTGCAATATCCAAGACTCCTTTGGATCTGATATCACTACTTGGAAAGGGGTTCTTAAAATTATTTCTTTGTGCAAAACCTTTGCACATGCCATCTGGATTCACCTGAATCTCTAGTAGTCCTGTTACAATGTTGCTCACGATTGGTAAAGATTTGTAGTGTAGGTGGGAACATCTCTTATGCCATAGCTCACTTGAATTCACAGTGACATGAATCAATGTTGAATCTGAGAGTCCCTTTAATTTATACAGTCCTCCTTCTTGGACATCAATAACAACTGCATCATCAAATGTCTTTCCTTTTAACCACATGAGAACTTCTCTATCTACAAATGCCACCATGAAACCCTTCTCATCCAAAATTGAAATCGAGAGAAGGTTCTTCTTCAAACCTGGTACATAAAGCACGTCCTTCATCCTTATTTTCTTACCGGAATATAGTTTGTAGGAGGCCTCTCCTACTCCTTTGATCGGATACTGATAATAATCACCCAAATTCACATTATGAGGTGAGTCTTTATGACTTAAGTTTTACAGAGACCCTTTATACCCTTTCATGTGTGTTGAGGAAAATGTATGAAATGATCTTACTCAAGCATTTTCATATTTTTCTTGGCTAAAGAAAAATAGACGGGAATATCACCCTATGTTTATAGCCATCAAAATTAATATCCTAGCTCACAAGTATTGATTACAAGTGCTTAGGATGGTTTTTTTATAAATAAAAGCTTGCTGAAAAATTCACTATTTATGTGTTTTTCTGAATATAGTAGATGCTGAAATAAATATAGAGACAAAAGAAAAGACACAAATTCAATAATCAAGATAGTTAAGACATAAAAAAATCCTTTATTTATTCCAATTCATCAAATATTCATTCTCTTTACAAAATTTCATGAAGAAGTTTTGGACCAAAGTCAAACTTAGACATCCCCGATGAAACATACAAAAGGACCTCTGACAAAAAATAAAAAATTGAACTCTAAAAGCTGGATCATTTTTCCATAGATTGTTTCCCACTCGACCCTGCACAATATCCTTTGTCAGTCATGAAAACTAATTCACAAACAGACAAGTCTACATAGACTATCAAAGATAGATCAACACCTCTGAAAAACAAGTGTCTGAATGATGTAATTCAGCCCTGAATCTTGTTGTCTACAATAAGACCCTGCTATCATAAAAATGAATTAGGCTTGTGGTAAATTAAGGAATGAATGAAAACTGAACTATCTCAACACAAACTCAAAGAGAAAACCTTAGTATGCTTCTCCTTCTATTCTCCCCTTGTTCCTCCCTTTCCTTTTTCCTTTAAGAAACTTAGAATTGGTAGAAGTAGTTGAACTAACTCATTAGTTAAGTTAACTAAAAACTCAACCAACTTTTTAGTTGGGGGGAAAAGTAATAAATCATAATAAGTGTTTTAAATAAGTAATAACTAGTAGGTGGGACCCCTTGTGACTCCCCTTTAGCTCTTAACAATAATAACACAACTAGTTAATTAAACAAAAACATCCCTCCTTGTGACTCCCATCATCACATTCATGTTTGACAATTTATCTCGTTGATATTTGAAATTATTTTCAAAAATATATTACTCATATATCCAAAAATAGCATGTTGTCCAAAATTTCTGAAGTCAACTGCTCTCAACAATAAATAAATAGATAAAACTTAAAATCCATATTTTCTATTCTGTGAGGCAATATTTCCCGTGTTTCTTCTATCACCTTTTAATCTCTCTGAATTTGCCTTAGTTTGTGTGGAGCCTTTAGGCCTAATCTTGATGATCGCATGAGAGTGATCGTCACTCAAATGCATGTGGGACGACACAAATTTATTAGAATCATTTGAAGGTGAGGAAGGGGTAGTAGTGGATTTCCCTTTGTCAGGGGAATGGTGGGCCTCGATTTTCAACCTTTCGATTGGAAAACTCATTCCTGTATGCATACTTGATTAGCTAATAGTTTCTCTATCAACCATACATGACAACTCTTTTTAAAATATGAAATAAATTTTGCCTCAACAACATTGCAGACTCATGCAATCCAATCCATACAAATTGTTTAATCGTTGTCAATGAGCAAGGGGTGAACAAAGGTTATGGGATATGTGAGGGGTTTGTATTGAGTGAAAAATGTTAAAATCAGGGGAAAAAGAACAAGGTTACTACTCACAAAAAACAACAATCAACTGAAATGTAAACCAAATAACACATCGGTGTAATCCATCCATGTGATATTAAACTCTCATAATACTGATCTCCTCTTAACTTTAATTAAATTTTAGGAACGGGGAGTGAGTAATGAATATGGGAGGTGAGGGGATTGTAATTAGCGGAAAGTGAAATAATGGTAGGGAAAGAGAGCGGATACTGTTTATAAAATTCATTAAGTAATCCATAAAACCATTCTATATTAAATGCAAAATATCCAATACTAACCAAATAATCATTGTGATCAATTAAACAACTACAGTGTATAATTTAATCAATTTTGTGTATTGACTTGCTCATTGTTTGCAATTTAATCTTTAACACAGTGTCATCAAAACAAGACAATATGCCTTCCAAAACCACCTGTATAAGAGTTCTATTTCTTCTCATTTGTCCCATTTAATATTTAAAACAATTTCCAAATGAACACGCAGTCACTTGTTCCCACTCTATTCAACATCAAAACATCAACCATTTTCCATGAGTTATTTCCTCAATCAAACACAAACACGAGTTCTTTTTTAAAAATCATGCCCTATTTTATTCCTCTAATCTATTTAATAATCAAATTGAAACAAAACCATACTGTTATAAAACCCATTCCCATATGTGATGGTGTAATCAAACGATATCCATAACATATATAGTGGACAACCATGCCACAAGTATCACGATTTTAAATTGCAATACTCTTGATTGGCAATTAAAAACACACATTAACAACAACCCTTATTTCAACCTATATCATGCTGTAGGAAACACACAACCTAATGCATAAAACAAAGAGGTATATTCCCGATCAACCATAAAACAATGTTGAGTCAACAATCCAACTGTTACAACACAAGAGGCAATGACTGTGTACCCACTTCATTACTCGAATCAACCAATTAACCATGTTGAACTATCGAATCAATTATCATAATAAAGGAAACAATGATTATATACCAGTCACAGAAACCACTATCAACGCTATTAACAATGACAACCAATAATAAACCACTGACAATGATAATCCACCAACTCATAATATTCGACCATGTGCCCGACCAAAAATAATTGTTCATTTATCAAAATTGGGCTTAAAAAAATAAAGGTTGGTCTCTAAGGAACCAACACAGGGAGATTGGAATGACCACCAACAACAGATAAAAAAGTTTCGAGACAACACGGTGGACACATAGGCCATATCACCCATATATTTGCAAGACAAGCAGAGAGTTCAATAGGCAAGAGGAATAATGAACAGAGGAGCAGAGGTCCCTCACGGGTCAATAAATAACACCCAGAACACATAGAGCATAACCCTCACGGTTTTCCCCAATCAACCCAGGTAATGCTGATATAAAAAGAAGAGCCATGAAATAGCAATCAACCTCAAAGCAAGCCCCTTTACATAGTAGCCATCATAACCAACTACGCAGACACCATTAGTATAACGAGCCAATAACTAGGTGAAATGATATGCAGTGACACAAGGAAGTTCAAAGACAAACCCAACAACCCCATAACATCAAATACGACTGGGTACGGTGACAAGAACTGTGTGGAGAGAGCCAGCAAGTCTAGACCGAATGAACCCTTCAACAAAAACCCATAAAGACAACAAATATCCATCATGGCTTCCACCACTCAAAATAATCAATGAAACGGTGACTTCAACCATCTTTTTCCATTTTTATTGAAAACCACACAACAACCATTCCGAAGAAATATCACAAGTTTACATAGTTGTCGGTCTCAAGAAAATTAAAGACGCATACATCACCAAGCCAATATCTATTTCATAACCATAGTGGCTTCATGGATGGTGAAAAGACATACCTGTAACCAAAAATCCTTAAAAATGCGAGCTTGGTTGAGCAACTCTTCCCTTGCCTGAAAATCGGAGCTTAACCATAGCGAAACACAATTGAATAATAGCCAAGATAGGGTGATGACTAGTGGGAGGGGTATGGAGTGACGTGCAGTAAATGCACATCGCTTCCATCCCCTACTCATTCTATCACTTAGTACACACCAGCCAACCATTCCATTAATCCATGCATCAAAACCAACATCCATTACTTACAAAATGTGCCACCCTATGTCACATTAACCATTGCCAACCACACCATAACACATATAACATGTGTTTCCATATAACTCAATAAATCATATAGCCATTAACCATGTTAGCTAGGACTAACAACAATCCTTTAATTTTAAGGCATGCAGTGTAGCATAGTAGCATAGTAGCATAGTTTAATTTATTCCTTAGATTTTTTCCATATTTCTTTTATCCTTTTCCATGACTAACATATGTTTTGTGTAGGTGTAATATGTAATAGATCATGGTGCAATTAGCATAGAAATAATAGTTCACATAATCCCTCGTGACATGGAAATGATAATTTAGAGTAAATAAACCCACACATAGCATGAATTATTCATCAACCATTTGTTGCAAATATAACCAACATTTGAACATCAATCATGCTCAAACCTACAAGCAGTGTCGAACAATAGCATAAATATCAAATAAGAACTAGATCTGATCCTCCAATCTACAAGGGGGTCCCACCTACTAGTATTATATATATCATTAGCTTATAATAATAGGCTTTACGATTACTTTGCGGGCAAAATCCTCATTGCGATTTTTATAGTCAACAAACTGGCGAGTCCACAGGGAAATTTGTTTTTAAAATACTAGAAATCAGAACTCATGGTTTCATAGATCAAGAACAACAAGTCAAGAAGATATAACTAGGAAGATTATGCAACAGGGGGAAGTGAGCAGATTTAATGGAAAAATGACTGGGAATTTGAGAATAACTCATGAAAAATGTTAAGTATGAGGGGTTTTACCACTGTGTGCATAATCGTTCACCTGGAATATGCTATTTTCTTTAAGGAGAAAAATTATGGACTTGCTCTCTTAAATTCTCAAATGGATGAAGAAAAAGAAAGCAGAAGCGGGAGATAACCATTTTTTTTTTAAAGACAACAGTGAGAGCAGATAGCAAATTCAAGTGCTTTCAGGGAAACATCATAACATCTGTGTAATATTGATTGTTATTGACTAACAATATCTTGCAGGAGTGTCACTGTGGAAGAACTGATCCAACATCTTATTCTTGACCAAAATCAATTAAAAGATGAAAAAGCAATAAAAATCATAATAGAATTAAAATTACGGAATTTAAAACAACATAGATAAAATGACAGAAATGTAAAAGCAGTATGAAATGATTAAAATCAGAAAACAAAAATAAAACTAATGTAAAGCCGAAATGAAAAACAATGATAGAAAAGAAAGTAGAGCTAGACTACTAATATACAGAAAATCCAAATAGTGTTAGAACTTTTCACGTTGGTTCCACGTAATGTTTCAAGTGAGAACCATCAATGCTGTAGGAAAACAATTGCTCCTATAAATATTTTGGAATTTAAGAATTAGTACCCAGGAAAAAAGCGATCTTGAAAGGGCCCAACCATAACACTTGAAACTCCGAGGAAATAATTATCCCTTTAATGCATAAAAGGAGATCGTCAAGATAAATATGAATACTAATCAATTTGTCAGGATTTATTTGCATGTGCCCTTTAAAAGTGGTACTTGCATCAAGTAAGATAGAAAACATACGTTCATAAGTCACAGTACCCCAATCAGTGATAAGAGTGGTTTTGTGAGATTCTTCCTTTTTTCACTTGATTTGATTGTAACCAAAAAAACTCTCAAGTAAGGGCCTCATTTGTGACCTTACAACCTGTTGTAGAATCATTTCCATATTAAGGGGAGGGAAGGGATTTTTCATAATAGCCTGATTGAATGTGTGAAAATTAATGCAGAAGTTGATATGATTAGTGACCTTCAGAACATGTACCAATTTGGAAACCCATTCAGGGTACTTGACCAGAAAGATGTCTCCAACCCTCAAGAAATTTTCCAACTACCTTTTAATAGTTTCTTTCAATGCAGGGTTAATAGGTCTTTGTTTTTTCCTAAATAGTTTCATGTCTTCCTTGATGTGGATAGCATGTTGTATCAGACCAGGATCAAAACCACAAAGATCCTCATAATACCAAGCAAAAACATCTTGAAATCCACAAAGTAGCTCAGCAAACTTCATTTTTTCTTCATTAGAGCATTGGGCACCTATTTTAGCATTCTTTCCAGACTCAGGTGTCCCAGTGTTCAAGGAGATGGTTTCACCCACCTTGCTTTTTTACTCCTCTTCTTTCTGTTTCTCTTTATTGCCTACATCACTCGATGAAAATGAACTTTCTAGGGAAGTCAAGCCTTGAGGAATCTTGTCATCTTCTAGGTGTATAATTTCCTTGGGCTTAAAAGGTTCATATTGAATGAAAGAACAAATTATCTCATAATTATGGAAGACCAGCCAAGATTCTATATTTCCAGGGATAAGTGGATGATATAGAGATTGAAAAGTATGATCAGGTCTATGTGGCAGAAGTTGTCGAGTAGGAGAGGCTACAAAAATAGCTAACCTATCAGCCATTGAGTTCAATTCCCTCTTAACATGAGTGATGTTGAAATATAATAGGTTCGAGATAAGCACCCAATCAATTTGGGTGTATCCTTTCATAAACATTTTGCTAGGGGAGTAAATCTTACATATAAGGTTCACAACAACCTCAGAGTCCCCAAAAAACTGAAAGGTGACCACAACCAAGATTATAGGAATTTTCAATGCCTAATAATAAAGCTTCAAATTTAGTGACATTGTTCGTGCAAGAAAACTCCAACCTATAAGAAAAGTTATGGATTTTTCCTACAGGAGAAATCAAGACAATGTCATCTCTGTTACCTTCATTAGAGCATGAACCATAAAAGTGCATGTGACACATACCATCATCTAAGTCAATTTGTTCCAAGGGAATGTTATCCTTCTCAGCAAATATGGAATATGGTCCTAGGTCCTCTTCGATATAGTTTACATTAGGCTGTGGCACACTCTCTATGTAAGGTGAAATACTTCCCTCTATAAGGACTATAATGTTTTTACCATTCCGAGGGACAGATAAATGTGTTTTGTCGAGTGAGAGGTATCCACCCATTAAAGCTTGCCAATATCTTCCCAAGAGGATTGCGTAATTGCTTACTGGCATATCAATTCCCTGAATACTAAGGGCCATCCTTATTTCAGGGTCTACGCACAAAACTAAGGTCACATCTTTAATCTCACCTATGGTTGTTTGTTGTAGACTATTATAGGAGAGAATGCTTCTGGCATTTTCATTTGTACAAGACAAGCCTAGATCTTCCATAATAATCTTCTACAACACACTTGGGCCTGAACTGCCATCGATGAGGCAACAATGGGTGATCTTATCCATAATATTTACAGAAATATATGAAGGTGGATTTTTTACAGGGTAGCTAAAGTTGTGTACACCTACTTTGTTTACAGATGAATCCTCTTTGTTTACCTCTTTAGATAGGTTGGCTACAATGAAATATTTTCCTTCCATGAATTGTTTCAGATGCCTTTGTTGCTCAGGGATGACAACCATGTCTAAAAGGGTTGCATCTTCTTTGATGTTGGCCAACTGATTCATAATATTGTATTTGGAAGAGGGGAGAGGGGAAGTTGTTTCTTGACTGTCAGGAGCCTTAGGAACCTGAACCATAGAAGTTGGTGAAGATGATCCTGGGCTAGAAGAATTGAGGGGAGGATCATATTTTCCCTTGGGAGCATAGGATTTGTTCCTAGTATTGATAATAATAACATCTTCTGGCTCTACAAAATCTAGGACAACCACGGTAGTTTATGGTCTTTTACTAAAGATATTATCTCTGGCACTCTTCCTTACCTCACATGTGGCTTCCTCACAAAAGTTACACCAACTTCGGGGTAAGATAACTTTAGGCTGAAAATTATTTTCAATTGGATTCCTAAAGGGGGGTGCAGAAGAGGATGAAGCTCCAGGGGTGAGAGGGGAGACAGATCCCCTTCGCTCATACGTTATCATACAATTATCCATATCTTGTACTAGTTGTAAGAGGGTGGACATGTCTGTCTATTTAACCAATTCTCCTTGGAGAAGACTTGTCCTTTCAAGTTGTTCCTCATACTCTAAACAAGTATGTACAGTGAAACCGAGATTATCAATGGATTTTTCCTCAAGCCTATGACGGTAGAGGGAAGGTAGTGCATTGTAGTAATGCATGAATGCGGCTTGGTTCTGAGGTTGAATAAGTTCAGGGATTTGATTGTATAACTTAGTGAAATGCAAGTTGAAGGACTTGATAATTTCACCATCCTTATAGGCGATGTTATTGTACTCCTGTAACTGCTCAGCTGGGATTTTTGATTGCCCATAGGTGGATCTGAACCAATAAACTAACTCCTCCCAAGTAGACAAAATCTTAGGAGGAAGGTCAAATAAATCATCCGCAGCCTTTCCCTCCAAGGAATTGATGAATAAGCGCATGCAAGTATAGTTGTTATTGGCCCCTATGTTGTGACAAGAATTAGAAAATGCCACCAGGTGTTCGTTTGTAGTGACAATGTTATTTCTTGAAAACCTAGGGAGATGCTCCTTGAATTTAGGAAGTGGATGAGTAGAAGGTGCTAGGTTAAGAGGAGAGCACACATGCCACATTGTGGTTGTGGCATATTCTTCAAACTAAAAAATTCCATACTTTTTAATGACTTTGGTGGTAGATTGGATAGGGATATGGTGGCTATATAAGCTACCAATCACTGAAGAAGATGAAGTCTAAGAGGATGAAGCACTTCTAGTGCCACTAGAGCCACCACTAGATGTCATCTTTTGGATTATAGATGAGGGATAAAAAGATGAGCTGGATGAATCAGACAAAGTTCTCCTTGGAGCCCTTTTTTGGGTTGACAACACAACATTCCTTCCTCCCATTTAAACAATAGGATTAATTTAAGGTGATAAGCCTCTTCTTCTTCTAGAAACATGAGAGTCTAAGGACATGGAAGTAAGGCCAAAACTTGAAGGGACACAAAGGTTATTGTTGACTTCTAGGTTGTCTACGTCTAGCTTCCCAACATTCTCGAGAACTAATATCTCGTTCAATTTTTGGCCATGAATGATTAAGCTCAGCACAAGTATTGGCGGTGTCTAAAATGGTGTTGAACAGATTCAAAGAAATGTTGTTCTGATCTTGAAGACCAGGCTCAATATTGGGTTGCCTTGCAACATGCACAGTCAACAATCAAAGAATTAATATCAGAAAAATAGATGTATTTGATGCTAATCAAGCATAAAAATTAACCAGAGAGATATTGAATATTTCCCCAGTATGGTCGCCAAATAAATGTTGAGGAAAATATATGAAATGATCTTACTCAAGAATTTTCAGATTTTTCTTGGCTAAAGAAAAATAGACGGGAATATCACCCTATGTTTATAGCCATCAAAATTAATATCCTAACTCACGAGTATTGATTACAAGTGCTTAGGCTGGTTTTTTTATAAATAAAAGATTGCAGAAAAATTCATTATTTATCTGTTTTTCTGAATATAATAGATGCTAAAATAAATATAGAGACAAAAGCAAAGACACCAAGTCGATAATAAAGACAGTTAAGACATAAAGCAATCTTTTATTTCATTCCAATTCATCAAAGAGTCATTTTCTTTACAAAATTTTGTGAAGAAGTTTTGGACCAAAGTCAAACTTAGACATCCCTGATGAAACATACAAAAGGACCTCTAACAGAAAACCAAAAACTAAACTCTAAAAGTTGGATCAACTTGCCACAAATTGTTGCCTACTTGACCCTGCACAATAGCCTTTGTCAGTCATGAAAACCAATTCAAAAATAGACAAGTCTACACAGACTATCAAAGACAAATCAACACCTCTGAAAAACAAGTGTCTGAATGATGTAATTCAGCGTTGAATCTTGCTGTCTACAATAAGACCTTGCTATCATAAAAAATAATTTAGATTGTGGTAAATTAATGAATGAATGAAAACTTAACTATCTCATCACAAACTCAATGAGAAAACTTTAGTATTCTTGTCCTTCTATTCTCCCCTTGTTCCTCCTTTTCCTATTGCCTTAAAGAAAACTAGAATTGTTTGAAGTAGTTGAACTACTTCATTAGTTAAGTTAACTAAAAACTCAACCAAATTTTTAGTTAGGGGGAAAAGTAATAAATCATAATAAGGGTTTTAAATAAATAATAACTAGTATGTGGGACCCCTTCTGACTCCCCTTTAGCTCTTAACAATCATAACACAACTAGTTAATTAAACAAAAACATCCCTCCGTGTGACTCCCATCATCACATTTATGTTCGGCAATTTATCTCATTGATATTTGAAATTATTTTCAAAAATATATTACTCATATATCCAAAAGTAGCATGTTCTCCAAAGTTTCTGAAGCCAACTGTTCTCAACAATAAATAAATAATTAAAACTTAAAATCCATATTTTCCAGTCTATGAGGCAATCTTTCCCTTGTTGTTGCTATCACCTTTTAATCTCTCTGAATTTTCCTTAGGGTGTGTGGAGCCTTTAGGCATAATCTCGTTGATCGCATGAGAGCGATCATCCCTCAAATGCATGTGAGAGGACAGAGATTTACCAAAATCATTTGAAGGTGCGGAAGGGGCAGTAGTGGCTTTCCCTTTGTCAGGGGCATGGTGGGCCTCAGTTTTCAACCTTTTTCTTCGAAATGTCATTCTTGTATGCATACTTGATTATAAAATAGTTTATTTATCAACCATACATGACAACTCTTTTTAAAATATGAAATAAATCTTGGCTCAACAACATATCAGACTCATGCAATCCAATCCATACAAATTGTTTAACCATTGTCAATGCATAGGGGGTGAACAAAGGTTTTGGGATATGTGAGGGGTTCGTATTGAGTGAAAAAAATTAAAATGAGGGGAAAAAGAACATGGTTACTGCTCATAGACAACAACAATCAACTGAAATGTAAACCAAAGAACACATCAATGTAATCCATCCCTGTGATCTTAAATTGTCATAATATCGAGCTCCTCTTAACTATAATTAAATTTTAAGAACAAGGAGTGAATAATGAATATGGAAAGGTGAGGGGATTGTAATTAGAGAAAAGTGTAATAATGGTGGGGAAAGAGAGATGATATTGTTCATAAAATTAATTAAGTTAAGTAATCCATAACACCATTCTATATTAAATGAAAAATATCCAATACTAACCAAATAATCACTGTGATCAATTAAACAACTATTGTGTATAATTTAATCAATTTTGTGTATTAACTTGCTCATTGTTCACAATTTAATCTTTAACACGGTGTCATCAAAACAAGACAATATGCCTTCCAAAACCACCTGTATAAGAGTTATGTTTCTTCTCATTTGTCCCATCTAATATTTAAAACAATTTCCAAATGAACATGCAGTCACTTGTTCCCACTTTGTTCAACATCAAAACATCAACCATTGTCCATGAATTATTTCCTCAATCAAACACAAACACAAGTTAATTTTTAAAATTTGTGCCCTATTCCATTCCTCTAATCGATTTAATACTCAAATTGCAAAGAAACCATACTATTATAAAACCCGTGCCCATCTCTAATGGTGTAATCAAATGATATCCATAACATATACAGTGGAAAACCACGCCACAACTATCACGATTTTAAATTGCAATACTCTCGATTGGAAATTAAAAACACATAGTAACATCAACCTTTATTTCAACCTATATCATGCTATAGGAAACACACAACCCGGTGCATAAAGCAAAGGGGCATATTCCCGATCAACCATAAAACAATGATGAGTCAAGAATCCAACTGTTACAACAAAATAGGCAGTGACTGTGTTCCCACTTCATTACTCGAATCAACCAATTAACCATGCTTAACTATCGAATGAATTGTCATAATAAAGGATATAGTGATTATACACCATTCACAGAAACCACTGTCAACGCTATTCACAAGGACAACCAATAATCAACCACCGACAATGATAATCCACCAACTCATAACAGTTGACTATGTGCTCGACCAAAAATAACTATTCATTTATCAAAATCGGGCTTAAAATAATCAAGGTTGGGCTCTAAGTAACCAACATAGGGAGATTGGAACGACCACCAACAACGGGTAAGAAACGTTCGAGATAACACAGTGGACACACATTCCATATCACCCATAGCCTTGCAAGACAAGGAGAGAGTTCAACAGGTAGGAGAAATTATGAACAGAGGAGAAGAGGTCCCTCGCGGGATAATAAATAACACCCAAAACATGCAGGGCATAACTGTCGTGGGTTTCCCCATCAACCCGGGTAATGCTGATATAAAAGATAGAGCCATGAAATAGAAATCAACCTTAAAGCAAGCCCCTTTGCATAATATCCATCATAACCAATGATGTAGACACCAATAGTATAATGATCCAATAACCAGGTGAAACGATATGCAATGACATAAGTTAGTTCAAAGACAAACCCAACAACCCCATAATAGCAAATACGACTGGGTATGGTGACAAGAATTTTGTGGAGAGAGCCGACAATTCTGGATCGAATGAACCCTTCAAAAAAAACCCATAAAGACAATAGAGAGCCTTCATGGCTTCCACCACTCAGAATAATCAATGAAGCGGTGACTTCAACCATCCTTTTCCAATTGTAACAAAACCCACACAACAACCATTTCGGAGAAATATCACAAGTTTACATAGTTTTCAGTCTCAAGAAAAGCACAAACCCATACATCACCGGTCCAATATCTATTTCATAACCAGGGCGGGTTCATGGATGGAAAAAAATACACACCTGTAAGAAAAAATCCCTAAAAACGCGAGCTTGGACGAGTAGTTCTTCCCTTACCTGGAAATCAGAGCTTAACCACAATGAAACAAAATTTAACAATAGCCAATATAGGGTGACGACCAGTGTGAGGGGTATGGAGTGGCGTGTAGTAAATGCACAATTCTTCCATCCCCTACCCATTCAATCACTTAGTACATGTCAGCCAACCATTCCATTAATCCATGCATTGAAACAAACATCCATTACTTGCCAAATGCACCACCCTATGTCACATTAACCATTTCCAACCACACCATAATGCATATCACATGTGTTTCCATATAACTCAATAAATCGTTTAGCCACTAACCCTGTTAGCTAGGACTAACAACAATCATTTAATTTTAATGCATGTAGTGTAGCATAGTAGCATAGTAGCATAGTAGCATAGTTTAATTTCTTCCTTAGATTTTTTCCATATTTTTTTATCCTTTTCCATGACTAACATATGTTTTGTGCAAGTGTAATATGTAATAGATCATGGCACAATTAACATAGAAATAACAGTTCACATAATCCCTCGTGACATGGAATTGAGAATTTAGAGTAAATAAACCCACACATATGTTGGATCATGTTGTCATTGATGCCAAAGTTTTGATTGATTGATGCTAAAGGATTGATTGATTGATAATTGATGTCAAATGTAATATGTATTTTCCTTTATGAGAATGCATAGATGAAGATGGATCAATGAGTTGTCATTAACATGATGCATAGATGAATATGGATCAATGTGGTTTCCTTGATAAAGTTGGATTGATGTTATTGTCTTATCATGGTTGATAAGATGCACAAATTGATGAAATCCAAAGTGGTCCCCTTATGGTGAAATTCCTCATGGGAAGACACTTTACAATTGATTTATCCTTGAAGTATGGTTGAAGAACCCATTCTTGATTGTGGAGTAATGAGATGAATATTAGTGAATTTGTAAGTGAAACTATCCTAGATGGATAGTGCTTGTCATGCCATTTCCTGTGGTATATGGAATGTCACATAATTCTTCATGGTTTGAGAGTTATGGCCTTACGAAGATGAAGTACCCTCATATGTAGGCTTGAAGCCCCAAAAGGTCAAAGAAGTCAAAGAGATTGCGAAGAAGAAAATAATATTTAAATGATAAAGTGAAGTGACCAAGTCAAGGAGGATTATTTAAATAATAAAGAGAAGTGACAAAATCAAGAAAGATTATTTAAATGATAAAGTGAGGTGACAAAATCAAGAAGGAATATTTAAAAAGTACTTTCTAATTATGGAAAGTGGTTAACCCTAAAAAGAGGAAATTAGGTTAAGTGACCTAGAAATGGGTTCAGTGACCTAGAAGTGGGTTAAGTCACCTAGAATATGAAGAGTATAAATAAGAGGCAAGGGTCTCTTGTGAAAGACATCTCTTATGTATCTCTTGAGCATGTTTTGAAGATCTATTCTGAGAGAGAGAGAGCATGGAGGATCTCATGGATGCATCAAAGTTTCAGCAAAGTCTGAGATCATGACGACAAAAGTATTGAAGGTTCAGAAACCCTAGTTTCTAAGGTATATGCGGGTTGCAGTAGGCCAGGGCACATACATATGTGGGCTGGATGAGGACAAGGCACGTACAATGGATAAAGTCTTGAAGACTTGTGGCTGAGTTGATGGAAGGCTTCTGAAGACTGAGGCAAGTTCCAGATCTTCATTCTATGGGCTCAGATCTGCCATAGAAACTCTGGTATGATTACATTGTTGTCTTGATGGATATTCTTGTTTGTTGTGTGTTGAATGCTTAAGGCATTCTTGGTATGACTGTTATGATGTGGTTTGAGTTGGTTGATGGAGTGAGCAGAACTCTTATGAATCGGTACTGATATGATGGATATAATATACTAGTTGTTTACACATGTTTGAGTAGCATTCATATTGTATGGTTGAGAAGCATGAGTAGGCTATTGGAGAGCTTGGATGTGTTGTGTTTGACTGTGGGTCATATTGGACAGTGAGAGACAAAAGAGAATGTGATTTTAGTTTGCAAAGGATCTGAATGTGTGATGAAATGAAAAACCCTAATTGCTCAAAGGTGATATGCAGGCTATAGTACAGACCGATCGTGTACATACACAGGTTGTAGTGAGCTAGGGAATGTACATACACAGGTTGCACTACTGACAGGTCGTGTACCTGTGATAGATTGATATCTGTGGAGAATTTTTGCCTCATCTCAATTGGTGGTCAGGATGTAAGTTGAGTCGTGCATATAGAGATTGTGCTCTTGTAGAGTTGTACTCTATTCAATTGTTGCTTATGAACCCCAAGGATTGAAGTCCGTAATAAAAAAAGAAAAGTGTATATACATCTTGTGTTCTTTTGTTCCTTGTGGTGATGATTTTTTGATGATATATTGTTGATATATGTTGTTGATATGTGTTCAGATTTAACTGGTTATAAATTACATCAATGAGTAATGATTTAAGGGTGATTGCTAACTAATGAGTTTTGTGTAAGAGAGAAGTTTTGGGGAAAAGAGCCCTACTTTTTTCACCCCCCCGCCCTCTTAGTGTATTCAATGTGTCCAAGAATTGGTATCATATCGGGCCTTCACTATAATCCTTAACAAGCTTGGAGGAGATCCATGGACACACAAATGGATGATGAAGTTCCAATCCTTGATGAAGAAAACTATTCTACTTGGAGAATAGAGATGAGAGTACATTTGAAGGAAATGGGAGAAAATATTTGGAAGCCAACCATTGGTGGATCGCTTTCCATGAAGAACAAGTCAAAGTTTGTAGCTCAAAGGGAAGGAAAGAAGAATGATGCATTTGCTCTCAAGACAATTCTTAGTGGACTCTCAAGCCCTATCAAAGAGAGCATTGGACAATGCACTTCCGCCAAGGATATATGGCTAAATCTAGAGGAGACATATCAAAGCAAGAAGGAAGATATTGAAGACCACTCCATCAAGATCATTAAAGGTAAAGAATCTCCAAAACTCCTTGATTTCATTATTTCTAGATGTGATCTTGAAATCATTTCAAATGAAGAAAAAGAATCATGTGATGATGTTGGCACAAAAGAAGATCTTGAAGAAATTTCAAATGAAGACAAAGAATCATGAAATGATGTTGCCAAAAAGGAAGATCTTGAAGTTATTTCAAATGAAGGTAATGAATCCTCAAAGACCCTTGATTGCAATAATTCAAAGAGTGATGATTTTGAATATTTCTCTACAAGTGAAGAAGACAATATAGAAATAGTTTGTGTAGAGTTTGATGGTAGTTATTCCATGGAAAGGATAGAAGAAGATCTATTAGAAATTCAAAAGAAAGTTGAAGATGGTTTATACGAATATAGCAATGACCCTTATTATATAGACTATAGCTATCTTTCGGATAACACTAAGAAGTTTCTTAGTAGGAGTAAAAGGAACATCTTGAATTTAAGGGAAATGTTCAAGGAACAAGAAGAGAGTAATAAGACTCAATTAGAAGAAAAGGAAGAAGAGATCACAAGACTAAAGAATGAAAAAAAATATATGAAGGTAGATGATGAGATTAGCAAAAACTTTGAAACTATTGTCCATATCAAGACCCAAATTGAAGAAGCCAAAAGGGTAGAGGAACTATTGAAGAATAAAATAAATGAAAAGGAAGATTCATGTCATAAATTAGAAGCTGAAGTTGTTGACCTTAGAAAGAAGGTAGAGAAGTCAAAAAAAATCTTGAATAACTCACAAATATTGAATGAGATCTTGGAAATTCAAAGATCATCATATGATAAATCAGGTCTTGGATACAAGAGAGAAGCTACACATGTTGAAGAAATCACCTCAAAGAAGCATGAGGTAAGTCCCTCGAAGGATGAAGACAATGTTGCAAATCAACCATATACACAAGGCAAGGAAAGTTTTAAAAGAACAAAGCAAGGAATACATCAAGAAGCCATCCTTACACCTCAAAGAAGATGGACACCAAAGAAAAGGTATAAAAGAATTTTTCATGGTCAATGTTATTCATGTAATGAATATGGTCACAAAGAGTTGGAGTGCAGATCTTATGCAAGGAGAAATGAAAGAAGATTTCATAATGTTATGAACCAAATATCAATATAGCATAGAAAAACCACAGAAAAAGTACTCAATGCCTTGAAAAAGAGATAATTTCAGATAATAAACCTCTTCGAGGGGGCAACCTCCTTTTACCCCACTTAAATGTTCAAGTACAAGATGATTCCAAATAAAAATGTCTCCTTGGTATATATAGGAGACTAGGAGGTATAATTATAACTAATGGAATAAAGCCGACATAAATAAAATAACATTACTAATGTAATATGCCCCAATTAAGGGGTAATGAGCCAATATTAGGGCTTAACATGCCCCTCCCCTTGAGACAAGGGTTGTCTGCAATGCTTGAGTAACTCTGGATGCTTCTATATAAAAGACTCATCATCCCAAGTGGAATCTTCAACTGCTAGTTTCCTCCATTTAATGAGATACTCTGAAATGGATCTATTCCTCAGCTGGTGAATTCTTGTGTCAGTGATGGCTTCAGGCTCCAATATGATTTTTCCTCCCTTGTCAAGTTCTGGAAATATAGTTTGAACTGGGATCTTGTCACCTATAGTCTTCTTTAAGCATGAAACATGGAAAACTGGGTGTACTCGTGAAGATGCAGACAACTCAAATTTGTATGTCATAGTACCAATATTTTGCAACACCTTATAAGAGCCATAGTACTTTGGTGATAATTTATTATCCTTCTTGGCTTGCTTGAGGGACATATATTTGTATGGTTGTAGTCTTAAAAACACCTAATCCCCTACTTCAAAACTTCTTTCACTACGATGTTGATCTGCTTGTTGTTTCATGCGATTATGTGCCATGGTCAGGTTGTCCTTTAAGATTTGCAGAACTTGTTGTTGATTCTCGATGTGATCTTCCACTGCTTGAACCTTATATTTTTATTTTAGAGAAGAAGTGATGGAAGGAGGGTGGTATCCATAAAGTGCCATAAATGGTGTCATTTTTGTTGCAGTATGAAAGGAAGTGTT
>ML799292.1:191444-206246 GCA_009831015.1 Picea engelmannii
GAGGCTTATTATCTGAAATTATCTCTTTTTCAAGGCGTTGAGTACTTTTCCTGAGGTTTTTCTATGCTATATTGATGTTTGGTTCTTAACATATGGTATCAGAGCTCAAGGTCTTGGGGTTTCGCTGCTACATCTGGGACACCATGGCATTTTCGCTATAACATTTTTTCTACAACGTTTCAGAAGGAGCGGCGTGGAGGGTATTTAGATGACATATCAAGGTACGTTGGGTTAAAAATTCAGCTCCTGAGACCTTATATCGAGGATTCAGACATCAGAGGTCAGAAAGGGAAGTCCTTCGACTTCACGAGTGGTGAAGTCATGAGAGAAGATCACAGCCATCCATCAGAGGAGGACAGGTGGCAGAGATCAAGGGGTCTTGCAAACTTGGAAGTTCATATGGTGAGAGCCCAAGAATTGGGTGCTCCAAGTTGCGAAGTTGTGAAATCGTGAGGAGCGAAGGCAACTGTTGGATCCAGCTCAAGGGAGGACTGTTGGATCAGGGACCCCATCGCATATCACGCATTCGAGGGTTCGGAGGTTGAGAGAGGTCACTTTCAACATCAGAAGTAGTGAAGTGTTGAAAGCTGAGGCTCATGTGGACACGTGGCAAAACCACAAAGTGGGCCTGGGAAATAGACAGGCGGACACACGTCACCTTGAGAAGGGAGTCAACGGTCCGTTGACTTCCCACATCTCAGGGATTCATGGGATGAGAACATGAGAGCTCAACCCTTTGACTTGCGAAGTCATGAGGAAAGCGAGAAGGAAAGCTAATATCGTTTCTCAGGGGTTCGTGAAGGGAAGGTGCTAAGGTTGGACGCTGAAACTCGCGAAGCGGTGAGTAGCAAGAGGAGATAGAGCTTAGCCTAGCCGGTGGTCATGTGCGAAAGGTGCTGATAGAGGAAGAGCCATATCCATATCGACATCTCAGGTATCGCAATATTGGAGAAGGAGGAGTCGAATGCTTCGACTCACAAACTCGCGAGATTGCGAGTTACGACAAGTGCCTTTGGAATTGGGCCTTGGTCATAGCGCTGTGGTCGCATGAAAAGGTGGAGCTCACACCAAGTGTTTTTCACATAGGGGAGCTTCCCGAAGGACCTATGGATCGATTGAAATTGAGATTCCAGTAGGGAATCGAAAGAGCCGATTCGGCTCGAGAGAGAGATAAAGAACGATCCTGTGATCAGATCTCGGCCTTAGGGCCGATACGTCCGCGTCAATTGATGAGCCATAGCTTGATCTATAGTTGATGTTTGATTGACACATGTTTATGGATGATTTGGCATACATGTATGAGGATTCATCATGTTGTGCTATTGGTGCATGGTTGATGTACTTGCTTGGTACAAGTGGTGATACATGTTGATGTACAAGTTTGGTACACTCATAGATGGTATATGTTTGGATGATAAGTACTTGGTTAAAAGTACACCATTGGTATTACTTGATTAGCATATACTTTGGTACATGAGAATTTTGATGGTTATGGCACTCGGTTCATGGTAGAGGTATATCATTGGTGATATGACACTTGTTTTGATGCACATGGTTGACATGTTGGTAGAGGGATATGGTTGAGACACTCCATTGATTATATATTTTGGCACTTTTCATGGTGTTGATGTACATGGGTGTTGTGCATGATGAGAACACATGTTGGTACAGGATGTACCTAGTTGATATTTTTTTCATGATTCTCTATTTCATTGTTGACATATCTTTTGCTTCATGATGTTGGTATGGCATGAGTTTGATGCATGGACAGGTCCAAGGATTGTCAAAGAAAAATAAGTTGTTCTATGATCTGGTTGAGGAGTAGCATTTGCAGCAGAAGCATGTGGTCATATTGAAGAGAAGATAGGGGGATTCATTATTATTCCCATGATTCTAGGAGGAAAGAGCCATATACTTGGAGAAAGAGCATAGTTCCAAGGGGAGAAATGGTCATAGGGGGGTATGAGCAATGTATCTTCAACATTACATCAGAGTGATATCTTTTATTCAAAAGGGGAGAGATTATTCAGAGGAAGATCAAAGGAATTCAGAGAGGGGGAGTATCCCCAAGGAGATTTCAAGCAGGGGGTGCAGCACCAAGAGAAGAATGGCCCTTTCCCATTGATGTGAAAGGGGGAGAGATAGTCACATTGATGTCATTGATGTTTATTGATGGGGAGAGATAGTCACATTGATATGATTGATGACTATTGATGTAGAGAAGGCCTTTTCTATAGGTAGACATCAATGATTTGTGTTGAAATCAATGTCGGTATTTCCATCAATGCCAAAGGGGGATATTGTTGGATCATGTTGTCATTGATGCCAAAGGTTTGATTGATTGATATAATTGATTGATACCAAAGGATTGATTGATTGATAATTGATGTCAAATGTAATATGTATTGTCCTTGATGAGAATGCATAGATGAATATGGATCAATGAGTTGTCATTGATATGATGAAGATGGATCAATGAGTTGTCATAGATACATGATGCATAGATGAAGATGGATCAATGTGGTTTCCTTGATGAATTTGGATTGATGTTATTGTCTTATCATCGTTGATGAGATGCACAAATGGATGAAATCCAAAGTGGCCCCCTTATGGTGAAAGCCTTCATGGGAAGACACTTTACGGTAGAGTTATCCTTGAAGTATGGTTGAAGAACCCATGCTTGATTGTAGAATAATGAGATGAAGATCAGTGAATTTGTAAGTGAAACTATCCTAGATGGATAATGCTTGTCATGCCATTTCTGGTGGTATATGGAATGTCACATAACTTCTCATGGTTTGAGAGTTATGGCCTTACGAAGATGAAGGACCTTCATATGTAGGCTTGAAGCCCCAAAAGGTCAAATAAGTCAAAGAGCTTGAAAATAAGAAATTAATATTTAAATGATAAAGTGAAGTGACAAAGTCAAGGAGGATTATTTAAATAATAAAGAGAAGTGACAAAATCAAGAAAGATTATTTAAATGATAAAGTGAGGTGACAAAATTAAGAAGGAATATTTAAAAAGTACTTTCTAATTATGGAAAGTGGTTAACCCTAAAAAGAGGAAATTAGGTTAAGTGACCTAGAAATGGGTTAAGTGACCTAGAAGTGGGTTAAGTCACCTAGAAGATGAAGAGTATAAATAAGAGGCAAGGGTCTCTTCTGAAAGACATCTCTTATGTATCTCTTGAGCATTTTTTGAAGATCTATTCTAAGAGAGAGCGAGTATGGAGGATCTCATGGACGCATCAAAGTTTCGGCAAAGTCTGAGATCATGACGACAAAAGTATCAGAGGTCCAGAAACCCTAGTTTCTGAGGTATATGCAGGCTGCAGTAAGACAGGGTGTGTACATACGCAAGCTGGATGAGGACAGGGCATGTACAGTGGATAAAGTCTTGAAGACTTGTGGCTGAGCTAATGGCAGGCTCCTGAAGAATGAGGCAGGCTCTAGATCTGCATTCTATGGGCTCAAATATGCCATAGAAACTCTGGTATGATTACATTGTTGTCTTGATGGATATTCTTGTTTGTTGTGTGGTGAATGCTTAAGGAATTCTTGGTATGGTTGTTATGATGTGGTTTGAGTTGGTTGATGGAGTGAGAAACACTCTTATGACTCAGTATTGATATGATGGCTATAGTATACTGGTTGTTTACACATGTTTGAGTAACATTCATAGTGTATGGTTGAGAAGCATGATTAGGCTATTGGAGAGCTTGGATGTGTTGTGACTGGCTGTGGGTTAGATTGGACAGTGAGAGACAGAAGAGAATTTGATTGCAGGTTGGAAAGGATCTGAGTGTGTGATGAAATGAAAAACCCTAATTGCTCAAAGGTGATACACATGTTGTAGTACATACTGATCGTGTACATATGCAGGTTGTAGTGAGATAGGGCGCGTACATACGCAGGCTGCACTACTGACAGGTCGTGTACCTGTGACAGATTGATATATGTGGAGGATTGTTGCCTCGTCTTAGTTGGTGTTGAGGATGTAAGATGAGTATTTCATATAGAGTTCGTGCTCTTGTAGAGTTGTACTCTATTCAGTTGTTCCTGATAAACCCCAAGGATTGAAGTCCGTAATAAAAAAAGAAAATTGTATATACATCTTTTGTTCTTTGTGTTCCTTGTGGTGATGATTTGTTGATGATATATTGCTAATATATGTTGTTGATATGTGTTCACATTTAACTGGTTATAAATGGCAACAATGATTAATGAGTTAAAGGTGATTGCTAACTAATGATTTTTGTGTAAGAGGGAAGTTTTGGGAAAAATATCCCTACACTGTTCACCCCCCCCCCCTCTCAGTGTAGTCGGTGTGTCCAACAACATAGCATGAATTATCCATCACCCATTTTTTACAAATAGAACCAACATTTGAACATCAATCATGCTCAAACCTACAAGCAGTTTCGAACAACATCATAAACATCAAATACGAACCAGATCTGATCCTCCAATCAACCAGGGAGTCCCACCTACTAGTATTATATATCGTTAGCTTATAATAATAGGCTTTAGCAATACTTTGCGGGAAAAATCCTCATTGCGATTTTTATCATCAACAATGTGCTTAGAAGCATTGCTATCCACCAACCAAGTATAATTTCAAGGGGTGATTGTTGCTATGAGAGTTGATATTAGGACGTAGTCATCATCGCTTGAATCATCTTCTCTTGAAATTTTCTTCATTGGTTCATCATATTCAATGGAATGAGAATGATGCCTCTTTCCCTTTTCCTTTTATTTTAGTTTAAGAATAAGGGGACGCAATTTTACAACGTGTCCCAATTTTTTGCAATAGAAACACATCACATTTGAATAGTCTTCTTGATTCTTCTTTGAATTTTGAGGTTTCTTTAGGGATGATGTTTATTTCTTCCTATTTCCTTTCCTTGTATGACAAGCTAAATCTTGATCATCATCCCTCAATTTCTCTTCTCTTTCTACCAGCCTTGCTTCCTCTTGAGTGCAATCTTCCCATAATCTTCTAAACTTGATTAGCTTCCTCCTTGAGCATATTTCTTGAATGGATAAGTCCCATGAACTTGGGAGACCATTCAAGGTGGTCGTCAACATTTTTGTTTCATCAACAGTGTCTCCAATAGATTCAATATGTTCCTTGATTTGGTTCACTCTCGAGAAGTAAGAGTGAATGGACTCTAAATCTTGAAGCTTCAAATTCTTCATCTAGGCCTTCAATGTCATCCTTTTATTGATGTTTTTTCCTTGAAATATCCAAGTCAATGCACCCATCATCTTCTTCGGATATTTTAATGGAGAAACATGATGCATCAAATGATCCTTTATTGAGTTTGCAATAATCCTCTTATTCATGGACTGGTTATTTTTATGCTTTTCATTGGCCTCATATTCCTTTGGTTCTGGAACTTCCTCCTCAACAATTTTTTCTAAATCATGTTCTTCCAGAAGGAGGCCTACTCTATACTTCCATTCTCTAAAGTTTTCCACTCCTTCCATATTCTCATCAATTTTGGTGCTAGTAGTCATCGTTCCTAGGAAGATGAAGTTAGTTTGCCAAAACACTTCCAAAAATTTGCGGAAAAATCTTATTTTTTGGTATTTTCTCTGATACCATATTGATTTCTTTTTGTTTTTCCAATAGTTAAAGTATTATATTCTTTTAGTATTATTTAATATGAAATAGTATCACAACTGAAAGATAGATATCGACAGAACAATAAGATATATCCTTAAGGGGGAGAAAACCCTACAAACTTTCCTCAGTATAGATTCCTCCAACATGTACAATGTCATACAATGCTCTGTCACGAAATCAAGACCAAAGAGACCCAAACACTAACCAAGAATAGACTCCTAGATAAGTGTGTACTACTCTCTTGTACTTATATTGAACGAGTGATCAAAATGACTCGATATAACCTCTATGTATACTCTAAAAGATATAAGAGACATGAATTATCAATAAAACCTTTCACAATTACACTTAGAAATAACCAATACAATTACATTTTGAATAACTTCCAAAATTACATAAAATCCCAACACTTCTTAATTTTCTTCTTTTCATCCTGACTCATCTGCTTGAAGATTTACTTGTGTTTTCACTTTCTGGTGCCCTGCTTCATCAAATTTTACATTGGCACTCTCTAAGATTTTGTGTAATGTTGTATTGTAACATCTATAATATTTTCTTCTTGTTGACTATCCAAGAAATATACCTTCATCAACTCTAGATTCAAATTTTCCTAAATCCTCATTATCTTTGTTTATGTAGCACTTGTTTCTGAAAACTTTGAAGTATTTAATTGTTGTCTTTCCATAATTCATAACATGTTTTTTTGTTGTTGACTATGATTTTCCCTAAATTCAGAATGTAAACTGCAGTGTTGACTACTTCTCTCCAAAACCTGTCATGTGGCTTAAGAATCCATTGTCAACGTACCATTGGTTTCCTTTATTTTGAGCACGAAGGGAAGTTTGCACAAGCATAGATTCATCCTTCTTCTACATCTCTTATTCCTTCTCCCTTTCCAAAACTCCTATGAGTTCTTTATTTTTTTTGACAAGTGTATCCACATCCTTGTTTTGTCTCGGATTTTCCACAAGGTAACTTGTACAAAAATGTACTTAGTTCCCATAGTATTTGCATTCATAGAATACAACATTGTAATCAAAGAAAGGTGAACAATAATTATAGTTTATGTTTGAGAATACATAAGCATTTATGTCTTTTTTGCATACATGATTATTTCTTGCATGTGTTCTAAAATCTATTGCTTTATGACCAAAATTATTAAAACAAAAGCAATAGCCAAATAAATAATTTTGGTACCAGTTCATGTGAGGCCACCTTGGTGGGAAAAATATTTTGAATACGCCCTTGTTTTCCTTAGGAGAAATGCAAACTTTATGCATAACATTATTTTCATTCTTCTTGTTGTCTTCATCACTGATGGAAATTTTGAGTACATCATCAGAATTTTTAGATTTTTCTTCATTTACTTTCTTTCATGGCCCTGCAGCTTCTGGATCCTCTTTGGTGCTCATCTGACTCTTATAATAACTAAGTCTCATCTTAATAAATGGTGACATTTGAAAATTGATGATATGATCTAAGGTGTTTTCACTCTTTTCAAAATTCAAGCTTTTGTCCAACTGAGAAGTTGACTTTTCAAAATTCTTTCTAGCTTCTCACAATTTTTTTTATTTTCCTTCAGTTGAATTCTCACCACTTCTTCTATCCTTCTTGCCTCTTCTAATTGAACTTTTAGTATTATGATAATATTTTTTTATTATTCAAGGAATTGTGACATTTTTTCTTTTGAATCATGATCCTCTTCTTCATATTTTACAGTTGCTCTTTTTGTTTCAAATTATTTTTCCTCGACTTCTTTATTTTTATTAAGGAACACATGATTTTTTTTTCAAGATCGACTTCTCTTTCAGTTTCAACATTTTCGTATTCTTCTGAATTCATCATTTATTTTCCTTCATCAATCTTTGTTTGGATTTCCATAAAGAGAGTTTCTTCTCTATCACTACTGAAACTTCTTTCACTTCTTTCATAAGATGAGTCACTGACCCCTTTTGAGTAGAGGCTTTTCTTCTGCTTATAAGAGTTCTTCCTCTTTTCATGATTTTCCTGTTTGTGGCTATTTTTTTGTTGTTGATGTTTTCTCTTTACATTATAGTCTTATTCATTATCAGTACTTTCATTTTTTGCCTATGTACACTTAGCAACAAAATGTCCTACTTATCCATAGTTAAAGAATTTAGAGGGAAACTTGTCTTTGAATTTTCTAAATACATTTTTTGTAATCTCAAAAATTTTTCTTCCTCTAAGTCTAATTCACAACTAGAACAATCACTTGATTTGTGTTCTTTGGTCTTCATCTTCTTTGAGGCTTTGAAAGTGATTCTTTCATTTATGGTTTTTCCTTTCTAGTCCTCATTTCATACACAGTGAGGATCCCATGCAATTCATCTATTGTTAATTTACCAAGATCCTTTATTTCCTCAATGGTGTAAATTTTGGCATCAAATCTTAAGGGGAGTGACCTCAACAACTTTTGCACAATCATTGGTTTTGAAAATGTTTTACCAAGTCCTCTGATGTCGTTTAAAATTTCGTCCACATAGAGGAGATAGGTTACAACATTTTCTTCTTCTTTCACCTTCATATTATCGAGCTGTCTTCTATGAGTTTGGAGCTTAGCCTTCTTGACCTCGTCATGTCCTTCATGGGTGTTTTGAAGTTTGTCCCAAATTTATTTTGTTGATTTGCAATGCATAACTTTCAAAAATTCTAATTTTGACATAACACACAAGATGGATTTGATGGATTTTGCATCATTTTCACTATCCTTTCTCCCATCCGTATCATTGGTGGATTTTTTTGGGTTGTATAACTAGTCATGAACGATTTCAAAATATCAAAACCAAGGGCCATTAAATATGTTCACATCCTTATACTCTAGAAGACATAGTTTGTTGTATTAAACAATAGAGCCCTACTTGTAGAGAAACCTTCTTGACCGACCATGTGTGTTCCCGCTATCTACCTTCCAATGGTTAGACTATTTTCGAAGGAACCGTCTATGATACCAATTGATGATAACACACTTATACTAAGAGGGGGAGGCCAATAGGTATAAGGCTATCATTTTTTTTTAACATTCATAAACCATAATGAAGCAATCACATAAATGTAACAACTAGAAGACAAAATATTTTATGTGGAGACCCTTTCGGGAGAAAACCAAAAAAATGTTTTTTTATAAATTTGTAAGAATCAACATACTGTTACAAATGTTTGTAGGAACCAACCTACTAGAGACACCAATCCCCATTGGTACAAATCATGGTAGGCACACACCTATTATTACATATATTTGTAGAAACCAATCTAATGGAGACACCAATCCCCTCTAGTGTTTGTAGGAGTCGACCTACTAGAGTCATTGATTCCCTCTATTGTTTGTAGGCACTGAACTGCTAGAGACACCAATCCCCATAGTTTTTTTTTTAGGCACCAAACTACTTACACATTTACAAGTTATTCATATGCATTTCCTTCATTGTGTACTTATTCCTTATGTCCTCACCAAATATGCTCTCCACTCATTAGTTTTTCTTTCACCAAGTCTGCTTTGCACTCACTACTTCTACTTTCACTAAATAAACTTGGCACTCGCTCCTTCTTCTTTCATCATATCTTCTCAGTGCTCACTCCTTATTATTTTTCAATATTTATTAGTCGGATCTTCACATTACTTCGTCACTCTCTCCTTTTTAAATAATATTCAATGTTTTCTCATATGTAAATATTACATTTATGCTCTTCACCCACACACTCTTTCTCACAATCCTCTTCTCCTTTAATACTTTACCATTAACGCTACATGAAAAATCATGTTCATTTGAAAAGACATGAACTTCATTAAATAAATAATTAATTTCCCTTTTTTTTAATTTACTTTTCAACATACCATGAGGAAAATACCACTATGGTTTTTTTGACGGGCGAAATTGACTGCTCGTCAAATAGAAGAGTGAATCCGGTCTGGGGTTGTCTAATTAACCCAAGTCGTTTGGATTGACTCACTCTGATGGGTTTAATGGCTCCATTGGCCAATCTAAAATCCTAAATAAAACAAAGAGACAAAATAACTCACTAACTAATAATTACTAATATATATATATATATATATATATATATATATATATATATATATATATATATATACAACTTATTTAAATAATAGTTATATGATAGGTCTATTTATCTAATCTATATATACAAGATATACAAATTATGAGTTTTAATCTAAACTCATAAAAAATCAAATTTAGAAATGGTTCTTTTGATGAAAGTAAATAAAGAAAGTAAAAAGTACTATTTCTTTTGGTTTGTTTTTAATCTATGTGCAACTGTAAAATCAAATATCAAACTACTATTTAAACTGAAAAATGTAGACAGTCAAAATTATACAACATATAAGAATTTCTATAATAAACAAGCAAATAAAAAGTAATTGACTGACCTATTAATCACTTGAAGAGTATGCATCCAACTGTTTGTATAAATCATACATCAGTCCATCCATGAGATAAATCTACTGTGCATCTTCACACTATTTGGAACGGACGCCAAACTGTACATAGACTGGTGTATTTAATTGATAAAACGATAGGACGCAAAATAATAATTGTGATATAATAGAGTGTAAGTAATAACGCATAGATAAATCCGACAGTTACAGTCGCATTTAATCAGTCAACAAGTTTAAGGTAAACCTTATAATACGAATTGGATGACCATTCACTATTTTCATATAACTGAAGCATCAAATCATGAACTGTGAAGGAATAAATATCTTGACGACATAATAATATGCAAAGACGAAAGTTATCAATTGTCATCAAATTATCAAGATAAACAAATTATAGACAACAACAACATTTACAGATGACTAAAGCATAAATGTAAATATTTGTTATGTCCAAATTTGAGTATAAGTTGTCCACAACTAGCCCCAGGCCAAGATGTCCAGATTAAAAAAAACAATGGGTTTATAAAGCCTTCAGAAAGGTAACTGTTTCCTCTTCTAAGATCAGATATTGATTACAAAAATAAAAGGGGGAATACAACCACCCAGATCCTACTAAATCCTCTAAAGATAACAAAAGTTTAATTTTGTTCATACAAAATGTATCAAAGACATGACTCGCAAGTCTCAAAGATGCCTTAGATCAATTGGTAACCATGAATTCCTAAATATCCTAAAAGGAACAGGAAAAATAGAAAGATTTAGATACATATTCAAACATCAATTTGCAAATTTCGAATTAACATAACTGGCTACAGAATCTTGTGATTCTGTAGCTAGTTATTTTAGTAAATGAAATCCAATTTATTGAAAGAACAAAGTAATTTAGTTTTAACAAATAATCCTATTTTAAAATAAAAGGATCATACCTCCAACTGTAAGATCAAACCATATCGGACAATCTTGGAATTTACTATGGCTGTTGTAGCCTCAACATTCTTAAATATTACATTGCATGTAGTCTTCACACGTTTCTCTTTTCTTTGAAAGACAGATTCGAGCCTATGGTTTTTATTAGTTAAGGCATCAATCTGATCAGTGAGAGCCTTAACCTGCAACTATAGGATGGGTACATCATTGTAGTATTTATCAATCCAGAAACGACAAACTTCACACTTCGACTGAGTGACGGTCTCTTGGGAACAAACATGATTGTGAATCGGAACATCTTCCACACAGATAGTAGATTCATTACCCAATTTAATACCAAGAAAATCTGCATTACGTTTCAGGCAGGGAGGTAAATTGTCCACAAAGTTGTAGGGCCGATCAAGGTGTGGCTCGAACGAATGAGGGTCTTCTTCAGTTAGGAACCTATCGATTTTGGAGTCCAAACTCTCGTGGACCTCGATCATGTTGATAGAACTTGCATGAGAGTTCGAATTGTTACAAAGCCTCCTCAAAATCAGCCTTTCGGCTCTCTTGTTCTTAAAATTTATCTCAACATTGCTTTTAGATATCTTGCCTATAGATTTTTTTTAATTTTTAACAGAGTCATTAGGGTGGATAAATTGCTCACGAGCCTGCTCAATAATCTTTGGATCGAGTAAGGGTTTGTTGTAGGAGGTTGAGACACAGGGGTGGGTAGGTGAGAGGGGCACTGTAGGGTAGACAAGGGTCTCTTTAATCACGATTTTGTTGGCCTCCTCCATATCAAGGTTACCATAACTGTTTCTGGTTATGAACAAATCCCAACTATCATTCTGCAATTCTAATTGATGCACAAGCAAGATTTTAACTAAGCCATGATGGAAGAGGCTCGAGTCTGATCGTTTCTTTCTATACCCTTTACCCATTTTATAAAGGCTCCTCAATAAATAATACGACATGTTCAATGGAAACCCCATAAAAATCATGAGCAGATGCAAATGGTACAGAAACACAAGACCAAAACATCCTTCACATGTGACAAACTGTTTCAACACACCAAGTAGACCTTACCAGCGAACTTTCAGTAAAGAGATGGGCATACCTTTGTCACATCCTTTTATCTTTCGAGATGTAAATAGAAGACTCCAAGGAACTTCTTCCACTTTTGCATTTTTGAACCACCTTTGACCGCTTGCAGGGAGTCCTGTAGCTTGACTCAAGAAATCCTCTGTTACCTCCAGTTGGACATCACCAACCTTATCTCTACACCCATCGAAGGAGAAAGTGAATTCCTGGGCAGTTTGTAAATTGAAACCCTGAAATTTTCTAAGGAAAATGAGCCAACCATTACTCTCCAGATCTTCTTTGGCATCATCATATAAGAGAAGAGTTTGAATGCCATTAGGTTCTACTCTAACAAAAGGAGCCATACTGGATGAAAGGGTAATCAAACACAGCATGCAGGGAGGGTTTGTGAGAACTGAGCAGAGCCATACCCCGAGCCCGAGAAACATCAACAGTGAACGGCGTATGAGCAGAAAACTCATAATGATAAGATGGGTGTTAATTGAAATGTATGCGAAGAGGGTTTGAAAAGACCAACACCAGTCTTGGAAATGATGGTTGACTGCAAATCGTATTGCCACCTTTCAAAAAGTCCAATCCAGTACCATAGCATTAAAAAGGAAATGAGTGTGAGACATAGTGGGTTCGATCATATGGTTTGGGAGGTTGAAAATCGAAAATCAAAAACCTAGTAATGAAGAAACATATAACTAAGAATCAAACAACAACCAAAAACCATGCCAATGCTCAAATCAAAAAGGTCCTTTGTTGATATAACTATCAATCCCTAAGCATGCTTGGTGTTCAAGGAATCGAAACAAAGAGAATAGTTCTTCATGGCAAGGAACAAGGTTTCAGTAATAAACTATAGAAACAATTTTCCTTTAATAAATTTTCAAACAAAATGATAAAAAAGTCGCAAGTTTTCATGCTTTCAGTCATGAAAATGAAGCATGAATAAACAATAGGGAAAAGCGGCATCTTACAACTGTCATTTCAAAGAAATGCTCATGAAGAATAACAAAAATTCATGACCCCAGTTAGACAGCTATATAGATCATTTAATTGATATAAAAAGTTAAAAAAATATGTTGGGCCGCCAATAATGGCGACATGCTAGGAGAAGCAGTTATCTCTGTAAGACGAACGAGTTCAGGTTAAATAAATCTGAAAAACTTCAAATCTAAGAACAACTGAAAGATTATTTGAACATCTTTGATAATCATGCTGTAGTCCAGCTTCAGATATCTTTTGTTTTAAAAAGAACGAAATCTGGTGACAAACTTCACAAAAGAAAGCCACGGTGTTTAAGTTAATGTATCCAATACTGTTGACAAGACCACTGCTGCCAGTAGGCGTCCATAGCCTCGACAGGGATGTCAATTAACCCACTTTGATATATGTATCATGTCCAAGAAATTTTAAATCAGAACGAAGGACGCTTATGGCCAAAAACAAGATTCATACCTGAGAATTTTCTTTTACCTGATATTGCTTTGCTGCCAGTGGGCCTGTTCAGTACCTCAACGAAGTTGTCTTGGCATCATACATGCATTTACCCACTGCTAGTAGACCTGTTCAGTGTCTCGATGGGTTTACAAGCACTTCCCACAGCTCTCTGAGATTTTATTCACATTCTGGTATAGTTTTAAAGATATTCAACAGAGCGGGGTGACGCTGAAAATTCCAGTTTTTTGACACAACTTAATATTTCATAGTGTTGGTTGTGGAGCCTGATTATCTTCCTGATTTATAGGTCTTTTACTTTCAGCCGTGTTTATACCCCATGAAGTATTTACACCCCAGAAGTATGTACACTCTTCCATGCGAGGAAGTGCAGAGGGGGGTACCCCCTCTGCGGGGTCCGAGGGGTCTATCCCCCGGGCTGGGGGGTCTGGGAGAAAGCGGGCCCCCAGCAGGGGTTTTGCGGAAAAGCACCTGAAGCAAAAATTTCCTTATAAAAGTATATTGTAATTTCATTGTAAATCTAGACCGTTCATTATAAGGTCGCAGATCTAACGGTAGAGATTATGTTAGGTTTTTTTGCCCTAGAAGGCAACCCTCTTTTATGAGGGAAATGTATTGCAGCTATGGTGGATGGTGAATATTGTATTCTGAGAGAGGAGATTGTGAGAGAAAGAAGAGGAAGTTACAACGGATTTTGCTGTAGGTTGTGTCCCTTCATTTGCTAGATAATAATAAAGGAAGGACCTGGCAATTTCTCTGGTGGACATAGCCCACACTAGGTGAACCACGTAAATCTGTGTCTCTCTTGTATTGTGTGTCTTCTGTGTTTTGTTTCTACATTTGTTTTATTTTATTGCTCTGTTGTCCTGTTTTTCTAACAACTAGTATCAGAGCATAAGGTAACTCGCAGGAAAAGAGGGTTCCTAGTTTGAGTGGGAGAAATGTCAGAAGATGGAAAGTGTAGGGTCAAGAAATTTAACAGCCAAAACTACCAGTTATGGAAGATGTAGATGGAAGACTATTTATATCAGAAGGATCTATTCCTACCATTGAGTGGAGTAGCACAGAAGCCGGTGGCCATGAAGGACGAAGAATGGGAGATTCTTGACAGAAAGGCTCTAGGAATGATACGGCTGAGCCTGGCAGCGTCGATGGCTTTCAATATTTTGAAAGAAAAGACAACGAAGGGTTTGATGGACGCGTTGGCCAAATTGTATGAAAAACCCTCAGCGTCGAATAAGGTATTTCTAATGAAGAGATTATTTAATATGAAGATGTCAGAAGGTGGGTCTGTT
>ML799292.1:229662-258664 GCA_009831015.1 Picea engelmannii
AGATCCTTCTAGAAGCGGAAGCTTCTATTAGGTCTTCTTACATCTGCCTTATTCTATTTTATTGAAAGGTCTTATTAATATTGACCTTTATTACATCCGAATACATTGATCTACCTATGTGCGGGTTAGGACCTTAACAGATGCATTCTGGGTTATCTTCAGTTCCTAAATTTACTTTTTCATGTGTCAATGAAGAACTATTCATTTTACAATTCATTGATTTTTTGAATTTATCGTGCAAATCATAAAACCTTTCTAATATTACCATAGATTTTGGGATAGAATTTACCAGATTTGATCTTGACTCCGGAGATCTTGGATCCGGTATCACCATAAAATTGCGAAGGTCTTCGTCGTGGGTACCTTCGTCGATAACTGCACCTTGGAAAGTATCTTCCATGTGCAAAAAACTGATGATCTGTTGATCATCATTGAAAACTCTCCAATTCGTGATGTTTTCCGGGACAGATGGTCTGAACAACAACTCGATGGAAAACGCATTTGGAGAAAGGCCTTCTGCAGGAAAAAGTTTTGAGGCGACATTAGCTAACAAATCAGCCTCAGAATTATTCAATCTCAGAATAGAATTAATGTTAAATGCAGAAAATTTGTTCATTAAATTCCATGCCTCAGTTTGATAGCTTTTCAGGTGTGGAGATAAACAGTGAATATAATTTTTTACCTGTCTAACCACAATTTCAAAATCACCAAACACTATTAAATTTTGAATCCTCAAATCTAGTTCTTTTTTGAGACCTTGCAGAAGTGCCTCGTATTCAGTCGTATTGTTTGTGCATTCAAATTCTAACCAGCAAGCGATCAAAGTTTTGTTACATCTTGGATCAATGAGCACACATCCTACACCGACTCCTTCCTTAGATTTAGATCCAACAAAGTAAAGAGACCAGATTTGATTTTCGTTAGGTGCATGTGGCCACTGAGGGAGGGTTGTTGACTGTGTGCATGTCATAATTTTGGACTGTTGTTCCGAGTCAGTAATGGTAGAAGTTTCAGCCATGAAATTGCTGAAAAAAGTGTTCATCCCCTGCATTTCAGGTGAATTGGCAGAAGCAATGGATGGTTCATTAGGATCATTTAAATCAGTTACCATGAACTTAAGATAACGCTCATGATTGACCTTGATTCTGTTAGTATTTCCATTCTCGAGCAGCCACAAGTGAGACCAATCTGTCCCAAAATAACCATGTAGTTGTTCGGACCAATCTCTACTTAAAAACAAGCCATATACTTTGGGGATATCAATGACAATAATATCAATAACCTGATGGACTTTAGGATTAGATGATAATCTGATAAGTACATTTTTTAATTCACCTATTACTTTAACACTAGTCCGATCAAGCTGAATAATTTTCAGACTAGAAGGTTGAACTTCAGCATTGATTTTTTGGCAGATAGACCAAGGCATTATGTTTGACGATGCACCTGAATCTACCATACAATTATGTACATTTCTATTGAAAATTTTGAAAGTCAACAAAAAGGGTGGGACATTTCTATGAGTATTAACAATAGAAGTTTGTTGTTTTTTAGTCGCAGCCCCTGGAACTAGTTTATCTACATTTGTTACACTTTTTATAGCAAGGTCTCTTTTATCAGAGGACTCTAGCGTCGTTTTAACAAAGACCTTTTGAGGTGTTTTGGGGCTATTTTTTGCAAGTTTGTTGTTGTTCGGATTGCTTTTTTTGTTGTTTTCTGCAATATTCTGCAACATCTTTTGCAGAAGAAAAGGAAATTACAATAATTTGTAAACATAAATATTATCTCTAAGTTTTTTGACATAATCAATCAAATCATACTCTTAACTTGGAGTTGCTAAATTATGTTTAGTTTCAATTTGTCTAGACTATTTTTGAGGTGCATTAGTTCCAATTTCAGAAGAGGATTTATTCATTGTTTTACTTCTAGTATTGTAAGGATAGACGAACACACACACGATGACAATTTGCGCAATTTCACGGTAATACCAGATCCGAGAACTCCTGAATCTTCATCGGATATGGTAAACTCGATCCCTAAATCTGTAGTTAGATTAGAGAAGTTTTACGATCTTCACGATAAATTCAAAAAGTCGGTCAATTGTAAAACCAATAGTTCCTCATTATCATACGAAAAACTAAACTTAGGAACTAATGAAAATCCACAGTGCATTAATCTAGGGTTGGGGTGTTATCAAAAAGAAAAAGATGCATTTATTAAATTATTCAAAGAATTTAAAGATGTCTTTGCATGGACGTATGATGACCTTAAAACTTTTGACCCTAACATCATACAACATGTCATTCCTATGAAGCCTCAAACCTTACTCTTTCAACAAAAATTGAGAAAAATGCACCCTAAGCTCGAACCGACCGTTCAAAAAGAATTGAATAAGCTCCTAAATGCTAAGACAATTTTTTCTATTAGGCACACTCAATGGGTTTCCAACCTTGTCCCAGTCCAGAAGAAAAGTGGGGAAATCCGACTCTGCATCGATTTCCGCAACCTTAATAGAGCATCTGATAAAGACAACTACCATGTCCCACCCATGGAACAGATCCTACAACAGGTATCTGGTTCTGAGAGGCTATCCTTATTGGATGGTTTCTCGGGGTACAACCAAGTCCTGATGTCTCCTCCAGACCAACTTAAAACTACCTTCCGTACCCCGTGGAGCACTTATGCTTATCGAAAAATGCCCTTTGGATTGATTAATGCTGGTGCCACTTTCCAGAGAGCAATGGACATTGATTTCCAAGGCTTAATCAATCAGTCTGTCGTAGTTTACTTAGATGACGTTACTGTATTCTCTAAAAACAAAACCGATCATCTAGCTCACTTACGAGCCATTCTACAGCGATGTCGTAAATACGGCATCTCCTTAAATCCTAAAAAATCCATCTTTGTAGTAGAACAGGGTAAACTCTTAGTATTCATTGTGTCAAGCAAAGGAATGATTATCGACCCCGAAAGGACTCAAGTCATTGCGAAACTTCCCCCTTCTACATCCAAAAAATCTATGCAGTCTTTCTTAGGCCAGATTAACTTCGTGAGGAGATTCATCCCCAGTTTCTCCGAAATGGTCAGGCCTTTACAGAACCTAATTAATAAAGACATCCAATATCACTGGGGACCCCTAGAAAATCAATCTTTTAATGCAATAAAAAAGGCCATAATAGACGCTCCATCTCTCATGAGCCCCGATTTTTCTCAAGACTTTACACTCTACACTTTTTCTTCTGATCGTTCCTATGTCTCCGTCCTAACCCAAAAGAATGTCGAAAACAATGAAGTACCCATTGCCTTTATGAGCTCTTCTTTCAAAGGCACTGAACGTAATTACCCAGTGGTAGATCGACAAGCCTACATTGTTTTCAAAGCAGTCAAGCATTTCTGATCTTATCTTTTGAAGTCAAGGATGAAAGTCATTGTCCCCTACCCAGCCGTCAGGAACCTGTTAGTGCAGAAGGAACTAGGAGAAAAGAGGGCTAACTGGGTCACATCCTTGCAGGAGTACAACTTAGAAATCACCCCAGCTCAGATAGTGAGAGGCCAAGGGTTATGGAAGTTAGTTGTTGATTCGGCAGCAGGGCAGCAAGAAGAAAGCGATACGTCAAACCTAGGACAACAAGATCAAAATCTAATCTGTTGCGCACAAAACTCTGTCAGTCCTTGGTATGACGATATAAGATTCTATCTTGAACATGGGTCAGCCCCCCATCACCTAGATCCCACTAAAAGAAGAGCGTTGAGATTAAAGTCTGCCTCCTTTTGTCTGGTTAATGGTATCCTTTTTTGTCAAAGTTTTGACGGCGTACTGATGCGCTGTCTCGAAAAAGATGAAGCAGAAAAAGTCTTGCTAGAGTTGCATGTAGGTGAAGCTGGTGGTCATTTCGGTGGTGACACCACTGCTCATAAGGTTTTAAGAGCCGGTTATTACTGGCCCACCCTTTTTAGAGACGCCCATGCTTTATGTCGTAAGTGTATTATTTGTCAGAAAGCATCAGGGCAGTTACAAAAACCAGCCTTTCCTTTGCAGCCCGTTTCAGTAGATTCTCCTTTTCAGCAGTGGGGCCTTGATATCATAGGTCCAATCAACCCCCCATCCTCACAACAACACAAGTTTATTGTGACAGCCATAGATTAATTTACATGATGGTCTGAAGCTGCTGCGTTAAGAATCGTCAACACCAGTCAGGTAATCGCCTTTCTAAATTCGAATATTATCACTCGTTTTGGTATCCTTGATTGTTTAGTATTCAATAACGCTTCTTACTTTTCCTCTCTTGAGATGACTGAGTTTGCTTTGGAAAAAGGAATTAAATTGAAGTATTTTGCTAGCTATTATCCTCAGGGCAACGGATTGGCAGAATCAACAAACAAGAACATGATTAAAATCATCAAGATAGCGGTGGTTGAAAATCACAAAAATTGGCACAATGCACTATTAAACGCACTGTGGGCTGATAGGGTAACACCAAAAGCTGTTGTAGGTAACTCCCCCTTTTTTCTCGTTTATGGCAGAGAATCAATTTTTCCACCTCACATTCTTCTTCCTTCACTACAATTATCGTAGAAAATCCAAGAAGAAGATTGTCCCCCTTTGGAAAATTGAATTAACACTTTGATGAAGCTAGAAGAGGTAAGAGCCCAAGCTAAACGTAAGTTAGATCAACATCAACTATTGGTTAAAACATGGTTCGATTCTAACTCTACTTCTGATAGGAATTTTGAAGTAGGTAACCTCATCTTGAAATGGGACAAACCACATGAGGGAAAGGGAGAGCACACAAAATTTCAAAACTTATGGCTTGGATCGTTTTTAATTGCTGAAAAGTTAGGTCCCAGTTCTTTTCGATTGCAAAATTTAGAAGGACATCCTGACACCTATCCGATGAATGGCCAAGCCCTGAAAAGATACTTTGCATGATGACAACCCTTGTATATTATGTACATATTTTGCTTCTGTTTGCTTTTTCGTTTGTTTTTGTTTTTTATTTTTTTTCCTTTGAGTTTATCAGTTTGTGTTTTTTTTGAAATACACATACCTGTGTACTGAGCTATTCAGACAAAGAAAACAGAAAATTCCTTCGTTGAAATAACTTCTAAGAAAAGTGTATAAACATCAATTGTATATTTCTGAAATTTATATCTGTGATTGGCAAAAAGTCTGTTGTTTGAAAGAAGTTGACTGATTTCGATCTCTGAGTAAAGCTTGTCATGATCATCTATTATCTTTTTACGCTATCCCTATTCCTTAATAGAACAACTCAGAAGATGTCTCCCTACCTTAGGAAGTTGTTTTTTTTAAATGAAACATCTCTGGATCTCAATAAAGGACAGTTCTAAAAATTCTGATGAGGTCTGAAAAAATATGTTAAAATATCATGATTTTCAGCGTCACCCCGCTCAACTATATATCTTGAAGAAAAAAAAAACAAAATAAATTATTAATAGAGCTGTGGGAAGTGCTTGTAAACCCTCCGGGATACTGAACAGGTCTGCTGGTAGCGGGTAAATGCATGCATGATGCCAAGACAACTTCGTCGGGGTATTGAACAGGCCCGTTGGCAGCGAAGCAATGTCGGGTATATGAAAATTTACAAAAAAGAAACCTCTTAATGTCCTTTATTCTGATCTGGAACTTCTTGGCAGGATACAGATGTCAGAGTGGGTTAAATGGCAACCCTGTCGAGGCTATGGACGCCTGCTGGCAACAGTGGCTCTGTCAATAGTATTGGAGATTCTATATTTAATATCGTGACTCGTTGGTCTTAAGACTGTTATCAGTTTTCATCTTTTAAAACACTGCTGGAATAGTTGGTTAATGGTGATGTTTATACGATTTTCTGGTTGTTGTTTTTGAGTTGGAATTATCTTTGTTGTCCTAATCTGAATTTGTTCTTTTGGCAGAGATAACTGCTTCTACCAGTGTGTCGCCATTGTTAGCAGCAAATTCACATTTTTCTACTGTTTTATAAGATGCCTACACCAATGTTTTGCAAACCTTAATTTTTCGTCACAATTCTAAAATAAACGACACTTTTATTTTTGCGCTATTTACACACTTACCTTCATTCTTGTTTTCATGACTGTAAGCATGAAAAATTGGTCTTTCGAAGTCGCATTAAAATCTTCACTGAATTGTCGTTATCATTCTTGTTGATATGCCCACTGTGTTTACATTTTACTTATCATTATACAGTTGACAAGACCTTTTGATCTATACTCATTTGACATTCTTCGATTGATTGTGTAATTTTGTTTCATTGAGTTTGTAATACATTGGGGATTGGATTTATGTGTTATTTGATCAATCCACTTGGCACATTTGTACATAAAAACACAATGGCACATTGGTTAAACTCTTGGTATGAATCGTTCTATACACCGCATGTCGCATAGTCGAACCCTTGGTATTGGTTTCGATTTGTGTGTTTGGTTTTTAAAACTATGGCATAACTTTTGATTGCGTGAATGGTTTATCCACTTACCAAAGGTCTCGATTGATTGATTGAAGTGGCATAGTTGTAACACATATGCATTGTGATTTGGATAGTTGAAAGCGTCGGTGGTTGTACCATGTTAATGACTATTCTGCATGGACAGAAATAGCTCCACCACCTTCGCACGATGTCATTAATGCCTCCCCTTATCCCTGTTTCACCTCTGCTAGCATCGGGTAAGCCTTCGAGTGTTCTTCTCCTGTGTGTGCTGCATTCAAACCCTGGCTCGTTCACATCGCTCACGTGTGCTCTTCTCCATGGCACCGGTGGTGCGAATTGAGCCGAACGGTAGTCAAGCCCTGCTACTCTTCGATAATGCCCGGAAAGATTTACAAGATAATGGTTGGCTCACTTTTGTATAGAGGTTCGAGGGTTTCAATTTGTTTGTCATGCAACAATTCTCCCTTACCTTTGATGGCTGTAGGGCCAAAGTAGGCGACATTCAGCTTGAGCTGAGTGAATATTTCATTAGCTCTGCCACAGGATTAGCAGCCACGAGCGAGCGATGGTTTAAAAACTCTAAAGTTGAGGAGATGCCATGGCCGTTATTGTTCGTCTCACGGAAGGTCACATCCTGTGACAGAGGTATGCCCATTTCCATGCTTAAACCAAGGTGGCATGATATTTTGATGGTGGTTAAACAATTCGTGACCTGTGAGGGTCGGTATGGACTGGTTTTTCTTTATCACCTTCGACTGTTAATGAATTTCATGGGTTATCCATTGAATATGCCGTTTTATTTCCAGCGTAGTCTTTATAAAATGGCTAAGAGGCTTAAACGAGAGAAGGCCGATAGTAGCTTGTTCCACCACGGCCTAATCAGACTCATCGTTGTTCACCACTTAAATCTTCACGGTGATAGTTGGCAAGCTTTTATCTCTCGAAATGGTTTTGTTGATACAGAGCCTGTCCAAATTGACAAGCCTGTGGTTAATGAAACTAAGGTCGGGCCACCCATGCCTTTCCATGTCCTATTGCCCTCTCCCAAACCTTCGGTCGACCCTGATATCAACCTACCCGATGTTGTAACAGACAAGGATGAGGCTGTAAAAAAGCCTGTGAGTAAAAAGGTTAAGGGTAACCCTACTGTCGACGGAAAAGGTAAGAAGAATGCTCGACTTATATCGAGACTAGCCCGGAATAAACCTAAACCAAGTATTGATCAAAAGCCCATAGTCCTCAATGAAGACTCGGACTCTGATGTCGAACGCTTCCTAGCTAGTGAGTACCCTTACTCCCAAGGTCTGTGCTCTGAGCCACCCTATGACTTCGTTTCTAATTTACCCCCTTGCCTAAGGAACAATCGTTGTTACTCAGGGATCAAGCTACCTAACGAAACCCTCAGTGATTTAAACAAACCCTCACCTGCGTTTTCGAAGCCCAGACAGTCGTCATGTGACCAATGTAATGTGTGGTTTGAATGCTACTATACCGATGTTCCCTTATTACAGTTGAAAATCAAATCATTGCAAAACCAAGTTGCAGTATTGACAAGTGAAAGGGACAAGCTTCAAGCAAATGATAAGAAGCAGAAAACCACTGGTTCCATCGTATTTAGGAATGTCGAATCGGCTACAACCTTCGTCAATTCCAAACTTTCATGACCAAGTTGTTTGTTGATTATCCAGGTATGAATTTCGATATCAATTATGTTCTATCAATTGTTTGATTTAATATAATGAATTGAGTTTGGTTTTCAAATAGCTCTGTCCATTGTTCGAATTGACTCTGTTATAGCCATATCAAAAACAGTTATGTTGATTCGTCCTGTACATTGTTTTCGTTTTGCTAAAATTAAATGAAGTTATGATTTGGTTACACGATTTGGTCGTGCCCAGTTTAGCAATTGATTGGTTTTCACTAGGTTTGATTCGTTTGTCTATTGGTTTGAGTTAACAAAATCAATGGTGTTTTCTTTCGCTTGGATTTTGTTTGCATCTGACCTGTATAAGAGATTTTTATGCTAAAAATCAGAGCACAACTATGTTTTGATTTGGTATGAGTTTGTTGTGGTTGGATCATATCGGTTCTGATTTAGTTTTTATGGTTTGATTTTGGAATGATTTTGTGGGCTTGATTTGTTATAATCCTTTAAAATGTTATGCGTCGTTTTTAATGATTGGTCCAATAAATATGATGTAATCTTCTAAATCAAAAAAACAACTCTATTTGATTTTGATTTGGCAAAAAACGACTCTGTTTTGTGTGGAATCGATATTCTCATTTGGCCTGTGTCGAAGATCTATTCGCTATAATTGTGGATTTGTGTTGATTCATAACGGCTATAACAAACACAAACTGTTCGATTCGTTCTTATTTTGATTGGATTGCTGCGTATTTTGAGTTTGCACGATTGTCTGTTTTGAGTTGGATTCATATCGGAAATAGACTTGATGCTGCTCTGATTGATTTTAATTTTCAAAACGAGTTTGTTAAACTCAGATCGACATATGTTATTTCTGTTGAATTCGTATGAGAAAATTCGGTTAATAGTTCGTTTTGAAATGAATTCAAGTAACGATTTCATTGAATGTCAATCGATTTTGTCTGTCCCCAATTGGCAATGACAAACGATTGGACGAGTCCCACAGACACTGTTATCAACTGATTAATTCCATTATGATTTCGTTTGTGATAATTTACATACCAGTTTTGATTTGATTCACTATTATCACATGGGTCGTTTGTTTATGTAGTGATATCAGTTTGAGAAAACGATCTTGTTGATTTGGTTTGGATTCGAAGTGATCTGTGGATAGATGAAGCATATATTCCTGTTGATTTCGATTGGTTATGAAAACAATTTCATCATTGTTCAGTTATCCAATACGATGTTGTTTACCCGAGTTAGTCATAACGAATTAAACAGAATATAGCTATCTCTATTATCATTTGATTTAGTTTGTTTCGATTTGAATGAGGCTTTTAGCAATCAAATACTTTTTAAATAGTTTGAATATATTTTTTAAGATTCGAATTCATTTTAATATGATTCTATGTTTGATTTAGACCAGCTACAGAATCAAAAGATTCTGTAACTAGTATTTAGAATTAGATTTTCATCATTTTTATTAGTAAAATATCCTCTTAACTTGTCCTTTTTTGACCTCTTTCAGGTACATTTGAATTGCATTGGGCTTGCTGGACAGTCTAGGAGATATTTGTGTGATATAGTTTTTATTTTAGGATGTTAGTTTAGTCAAACTTGGGATATTATCCCAGATTTTCTGTAAACAGTTTTGATAACTTCCACAGGGATGTTTTGCCCTGTGGAAGGTCTTTAAATACTTATTATTTTTTGTAATAAGGGGCATCCTCACTTGTGGGAGAAACAGGCTATGGATTTATGATACAAATTGAGACGAGAGTTGATGTCTTGTAACAGCTTTCGCTTTCAATACATCAATTTTTTGTTTCAAGTTTTATGCATGTCAGTTTGCAGTTGATTATAGACTACTTTAGCTATCATAATCTATTGCAGGATGATGTGATTGGATTAAAGTGTTATCCATATCTGATTTCTTTCATTATTTAAAAGTACAGCAATTACTTTGTTTCAGTCAATGAATCACAGATTTCTCTTCTTCGTTAATTGAATCATTTTGTATAGATCTTTGCATACAGATTTATCTAACTGTGAAGATTTATAAATCATAAGATTGTTGTAAATTTTATGTTTTGTTTTTCTTGTAAATTTTATTTGAAGAGCACAACAGCTTCTAGTTTACGAGAAGCTCGTGGATAATTCTTTGCGGGTTTCCTCCCTCTGATCAGCTAAGACAATCATCATACAGGACAAACCTGGAGCGTTTCTTCAGGTTAGTTTGTTATTTATTTGATAGTTAATTTGTTACTATAATTTAAGTAGTTTAGTTAGATATATGTGTAGTTTAGATTTGTAGTTACAGTCAGTATTTTAGTTGCTTAGTTTAGTTAGTTTTTAGTTTATTTCTTTTTCATAAAATTATAAAAATCAAAAACAATAGCTCTCGCTATCTTAGGACAGAATATTAATGAGTTTTTCAGGTTTCCATACAAATCTGTAAATTGTAAATATTGTACTTTTGTGAATAAGATTTATTTCTGTTAGTAGTTAGATATTTAATTTCTTAGAGTTAGCATAGTATTAGATAGTAGATTGTAAATATAATAGTTAGATTTGTTTAGTTTGTTTTAATAGTTAGTTTTAGTTAGATTAGTTAGTTTAGAGTAGTTTTTTCTTTTTTGTTTTCTTAGGACTTAGATCGGCTAACGGAGCCGCTAAACCCGTCAGGGTGGGTTATCCCAAATGGCTTGGGTTATTTAGACAACCCCGGACTGGATCCACTCTCCCAGTTGACAGACGATCAATTTCACCCATCAATAATGTGACGATAAGATTTTCACTAGGCATTGAATCCGTGAGGATTCGATTCTTTAATGTTAGAAACCTTTGATTAAAGTGTTTTATTTTTTCCTTGGGGTTCATCTTTAAACATGAGAGTTCCATGACTAAGACTTCAGGAGATTTTTCATCTCCGAATTTCTCAAGGAAACAAGATTCGAATCTCTCCCAAGATACAATGGTGTGGGGTTGTTGGGCAAAGTACCAGGTAGAGGCATTGCCTTCAAATGTATATGGAAAAAGTCTACATACTATGTCTTCGTGTTCAACACTATGGAGCCTAATGGCTAGCATGAATTTTTTAATATGATCTTCAGCGATCTGCTTGGATTCTGGATCGAATTTAGGGAGCCATTTCTCTCGATGTTTAGGCAAAGGATGTTGGGGCCCAAGTATGGCTACTGCATCTTGATCGAGCCAAGGCCTAGTGGGATTATTTGGATTTTCCATAGGCGTGGGTGGTGTGGAAGGCTGAGATGAAGAACTGCCTTCGTCGGATGACCCCTCCCCTAAAGAAGAAGGAGATGAAGGGGGTGGTGATGGTGGAATACCAGATCCTCCCGCTGCAGGAGTGAGGATGTGATCTAGATCCGTAGGGTTTAGAGTAAGACCAGTGCCTTCAAGTTTCTCCCTAATATCAGAGAAGTCTAATGGTTGATTCAATGGCTAACCTAGTTGTCTGATATAGGCCAAAGCACCGTGTGTCCTTAGAAGGGATTGATGAAAAATTTCTTGTACGTCGGCCCCTAGGGGGTTTGGTGTTACTGGTTCAACGGTAATCTGTGGATTGTCGTTTGATGTGGTTGTTGTTTGAGAGGCAATGTTGTCGTAAGAACGAATTATTGTTACTATAGGTGATCGGGTAGGTGGGGAAGGAGTCTTGCGACCTCCACGTGCCATCAATAGTATTCAGGCCCTCCTTCTAGTGCCATTTGTTGACAGGCGAAATTGATCGCTCATCAACTGGAAGAGTGAATACGGTCCGTGGTTGTCTAATTAACCCAAGCTGTTTGGATTGACTCACTCTGATGGGTTTAATGGCTCCGTTGGCCAGTCTAAAGTCCTAAATAAAACAAAGAGACAAAATAACTCACTAACTAATAATTACTAATATATATATGTACATATGTGTGTGTGTGTGTGTGTGTGTGTGTATATATATATATATATATATATATATATATATATATATATATATATATATATATAGCTTATTTAAATAATAGTTATATGATAGGTCTGTTTATCTAATTTATATATACAAGATATACAAATTATGAGTTTTAATCTGAACTCACAAAAAATCAAATGTAGAAATGGCTCTTTTGATGAAAGTAAATAAATAAAGTAAAAAGTACTATTTCTTTTGGTTTGTTTTTAATCTATGTGCATCTGTAAAATCAAATATCAAACTACTATTTAAACTGAGAAATGTAGACAGTGAAAATTATACAACATATAAGAATTTCTATAATAAAAAGGCAAATAAAAAGGAATCGACTGGCCTATTAATCACTTGACGAGTATGCTTCCAACTATTTGTATAAATCATACATCAATCCATCCACGAGATAAATCTGTTGTGCATCTTGACACTGTTTGGAACAGATGCCAAACTGTACATTGAATGGTGTATTTAATTGATAAAACGATAGGACGCAGAATAATAGTTGTGATATAATAGACTGTAAGTAATAATGCATAGATAAATCCGACAGTTACAGCTTGCATTTAATCAATCAACATGTTTAAGGTAAACCTTATAATACGAATTGGATGATCATTCACTATTTTCATATAACTGAAGCATCAAATCATGAACTGTGAAGGAATAACTATCTTGACGACATAATAATCTTCGAAGATGAAAGCTATCAACAGTCATCAAATTATCAAGATAAACAAATTATAGACAAAAACAACATTTACAGATGACTAAAGCATAAATGTAAATATTTGTTATGTCCAAATTCGAGTATAAGTTGTCCACAACTAGCCCCAAGCCAAGATGTCCAGATTACAAAAAATAATGGGCTTATAAAGCCGTCAAAAAGGTAATTATTTCCTCTTCTGAGATCAGATATTGATTACAAAAATAAAAGGGGGATACAACCACCCAAATCCTACTAAATCCTCTAAAGATAACAAAAGTTTATTTATGTTCATACAAAATGTATCAAAGACATGAATGACAAGTCTCAAAGATGCCTCAGATCAATTGGTAACCATGAATTCCTTAATATCCTGAAAGGAAAAGGAAAAATAGAAAGATTAGATACATATTCAAACATCAATTTGCAAATTTTGAATTAACATAACTGGCTACAGAATCTTGTGATTATGTAGCTAGTTATTTTAGTAAATGAAATTCAATTTATTGAAAGAACAAAGTAATTTAGTTTTAACAAATAATCCTATTTTAAAATAAAAGGATCATACCTCCAGCTGTAAGATCAAATTGTATCAGACAATCTTGCAATTTACTATGGCTGTTGCAGCCTCAACATTCTTAAATATTACATTACCTGTAGTCTTCACACATTTCTCTTTTCTTTGAAAGACTGATTCGAGCCTATGGTTTTTATTAGTTAAGGCATCAATTTGATCAGTGAGAGCCTTAACCTGCAACTGTAGGATGGGAACATCATTGTAGTATTTATCGATCCAGAAACGACAAACTTCACACTTCGACTGAGCGACGGTCTCTTGGGAACAAACATGATTGTGAACTGGAGCATCTTCCACACAGACAGTAGATTCATTACCCAATTTAATACCAGGAAACTATGCATTACGTTTCAAGCAAGGAGGTAAATTGTCCACAAAGTTGTAGGGTTGATCAAAGTGTGGCTCGAACGAATGAGGGTCTTCTTCAGCGAGGAACCTATCGATTTCGGAGTCCGAACTCTCGTGGACCTCGATCATGCTGATCGAGCTCGCATGAGAGTTCAAATTGTTACGAAGCCTCCTCGAAATCAGCCTCCCAGCTCTCTTGTTCTTAAAATTTATATCAGCATTGCTTTTAGATATCTTACCTGTAGATTTCTTTAAATTTTTAACAGAGTCATTAGGGTGGATAACTTGCTCACGAGCCTACTCAATAATCTTTGGATCGAGTAAGGGTTTGTTGTAGGAGGCTGAGACACAGGCCTGGGTAGGTGAGAGGAGCACTGTAGGGTAGACAAGGGTTTCTTTAATCACGAGTTTGTCGACCTCCTCCATATCAGGGTTACCATAATCGTTTCTAGTTATGAACAAATCTCAACTGTCATTCTGCAATTCTAACTGATGCACAAGCAAGATTTTAATTAAGCCATGATGGAAGAGGCTCAAGTCTGATCATTTCTTTCTATACCTTTTACCCATTTTATAAAGGCTCCTCAATAAATAATACGGCATGTTCAATGGAAACCCCATAAAAATCATGAGCAGACGCAAATGGTACAGAAACACAAGACCAAAACGTCCTTCACATGTGACAAACTATTTTAACACAACAAGAAGACCGTGCCAGCAAACTTTCAGTAAAGAGATGGGCATACCTTTGTCACATCCTTTTATCTCGAGATGTAAATAGAAGACTCCAAGGAACTTCTTCCACTTTTGCATTTTTGAACCACCTTTGACCGCTTGCAGGGAGTCCTGTAGATTGACTTAGGAAATCCTCTATTACCTCCAGTTGGACATCACCAACCTTATCTCTACACCCATCGAAGGAGAAAGTGAATTCCTGGGCAGTTTGTAAATTGAAACCCTGAAATTTTCTAAGGAAAATGAGCCAACCATTACTCTCCAGATCTTCTTTGGCATCGTCATATAAGAGCAGAGTTTGAATGCCATTAGGTTCTACTCTAACAATAGGAGCCATACTGGATGAAAGGGTAATCAAACACAGCGTGCAAGGAGGGTTTGTGAGAATTGAGCAGAGCCATACCCCGAGCCCGAGAAACATCAACAGTGAATGGCGTATGAGCAGAAAACTCATAATGATAAGATGGGTGTTAATTGAAATGCATGCGAAAAGGGTTTGCAAAGCCCAAGACCAGTCTTGGAAATGATGGTTGACTACAAATCATATCACCACCTTTCAAAAAGTACAATCCAGTACCATGGCATTAAAAAGGAAATGAGTGTGAGACATAGTGGGTTCGATCATATGGTTTGGGAGGTTGAAAATTGAAAATCAAAAACCTAGTAATGAGGAAATATATAACCAAGAATCAAACAACAACAAAAAACCATGCCAATGCTCAAATAAAAAAGGTCCTTTGTTGATATAACTATCAATCTCTAAGCATGCTTGGTGTTCAAGGAATCGAAACAAAGAGAATAGTTCTTCATGGCAAGGAACAAGATTTCAGTAATAAACTATAGAAACAATTTGCCTTTAATAAATTTTCAAACAAAATGATAACACAGTCGAAAGTTTTCATGCTTTCAGTCATGAAAACGAAGCATGAATAAACAATAGGGAAAAGCGACAACTTACAACTGTCATTTCGAAGAAATGCTCATGAAAAGTAATAAAAATTCATGACCCCAGTTAGGCAGCTATATAGATCATTTAATTGATATAAAAAGTTTAAAAAATATGTTCAGCTGCCAACAGGGTTTTAAGACCATGTGCACTTTTACTCCACTTTCACTTTTTAATTGACTTTTACTTTTTAATCCACTTTCACATAACTTCATGTTTAATCCACTTTTACTTTTTAATCCACTTTGACATAACTTCATAAATACACTTTCACGTAACTTCATATTTAATCTACTTCATTTCTAATCCACTTCCACTTTGTATTTCTTAAAGTCGTCTTTTCTTGGAATATGTATATTTGAATACTTACCTTTGACATCAATAACAATAATTTATTCAACAACTAATTCATTATATAGGTGATAATTTTTCTAGTTTAAAATTGATCTAGATGGATGTTGGTGGCCTCCCATCTATTCCAACTAGCTCATTTTTGGAGTTTTCCAGTTGGGCAGTTTTCTCCTAGTTTTCGAGTCCCCGACTTCTGGGGCTGTTTTGAGGCCCTAAACAACATTTTTCATCCTCTCCATAGTCCAACTATCGATGCAGTTGGGGTTTGATGGAAACATGTGTAGTCCTCGGATAAACCTTTTCAATAGGATATTGTGTGCCTAAAATGGGGATTGTATGCAAAATTTACAACCGTGGGAAGTTAATGTACTAATTTACCCCAACGGGGCCCACATGACTTTTGGTGCTTCATATTCTAGGGTTAGGTTTTTGGATTTATAGGGTTTTTGCATTCCTTTTTATAGTAAAAGGGCTTAGAAAGACTCATTGTAACCATATTCTTGCAAATGAGCGCAACTGTCACATCTCTTCTCAAAGATAAGCTGCCACCATTCTAGCAAGCTTGTTTTCAGTCTGCATTTTACAGTTTCAACATATTTCCTTATTGGATAGAAGTCATTTTTACTGTATCTTTTTTATTGTTCCTTGTGTTTCTGTGTTAATCATAATAATCATCTATATTCATTTTGTTATGCTCATAAAACTTGGATCAGTGGTATCAGAGCGGTCTTCTCCTTGTCGTTCTTAATGCATGTCCTTGACGAGGTCAAGGTACAAAGAATTGGGTCTTGAGCTTGTTTCTCTTGAGGAAAAAATATCTCGCACGCCAAAGAAACCTCTCATGGTGGGAGAAACTAAAGACGACGAGATAGGAGATCCTTTCAAAATGTTTCTCAAGGAAGCTCTCATGCAACAGAGGAACGAGATGATGGATAGTTTTGCGCAAATGCTTCGATGACTACCAACATGTGATGCATCTTCCTTGAGAAAAGGCGATTCCCCCTTCAAGGTGAAAATCAACTTTGATATTCCTATATTTGAAGGTCAGATATATACATATGTTGTAGACAAATGGTTGAATCTACTAGAAGGGTATTTTTATGTCCGTAACTTTTTGAATAGAGAAAAGATTACCTTTTCACTCCTCAAAGTCATTCCCCATGTCAAAGATTGGTGGGAAACTTTATGTGGGCAAAAGGAAAAAAAGGAACCCTCATTATTTATAGTCATGGTCACATGGGAGTCCTTCAGGAATGATATTAAGGAACAATACTACCATCTCGGAAGTTATGATGACATGTATACAAAATGGACCACACTGCGACAGGAAAGAGACCTGGCAGTGCTAGAGTTCACAAATATTTTCCATACCTTGCGCACCAAGATAGGTATCAAAGATTCTAAGGGACATATGGTGCTCAAGTATTTGGATGGTCTACATAGATAGATCTAGGCCGAAATGGATTTTCTGGACATCTCATCCTTGGGCAGGACCTATCAATATGTCGTCAAAATCGAGCAAAAGCTTAGACAAAAGACACGGAAATTTGGGCATGGGAACCCCTCACAACAAAAGAAGGGAAACCCCAACCCACAGAACAAAGGATAGAGAAAATATGGACAGGCTTAGGAAAATGAGGCTAATTCGCAAGCAAAGAAGGAGATCAAAAAGGCAAAGAAAGATACTGGGAAGTGGTGCAACTTTCATAAGAGCCCCTAGCATAACACTATCGATTGTTGCTCAAAGTAGTTGTTGGTGGCTGAGGTGAAAGCCTCTGAATAGGATGTCGGCTCTGACTCTTATTCATAACCAGAAAGGGGGAGATGGATCATTGACATGGAACCGAGTGCCACCGTTTCTACCACCAAGATCAAGCCCAATGAACCATACGAGCCTGGGGAAGGCGAGCGCCTCTTTCATTCACATATGTGGGTGAAAGGAACCCCACTACACTTCATGATTGATAGAGGTAGCCAGAAGAACCTCATCTTAGCATACGTCATTAAGAGACTAGCCCTGCTGACAATACTGCACCTGCAGCCCTACACCATTGGGTGGTCCTCCAAGGAAGCGATCTCCACGTCAACCAACAATGTCACCTATCATATGACATCAATCCCATCAAAGATGAGGTTTTGTGTTATGTCACTCCTCTCGAAGATTTTAATGTTCTTTTGGGCCAACCTTATTTATGGAAATGTCATGTTGTATATGAGTTTATACCTCCCAATGTTATTATTACTTTGGACAAGAAATCATACAGGATACCCGAGGTAGTCCCACCTAGTGATATTTCCTTCATCATTTCCAAGCAATGAAGGAAGGTCATCTCTGAGACCAAGAAGTTTTTATTCTTCGTGATTCACTCTCAGAGTGAGCGAAAGATTGCAGCCACATTTAGGGCCTTCGTGGTCGACCTCTCCACATAGCAGAAGCAAGTGGATAAGGTTGTGTAAGAATACACATATAGCTTCTCCTCATCTACCAGGGTACCACTGCACTGTCAGGTCAAGCATCCCATGGATCTGACCCACAACACACCACTACCCAATGGGCCAATCTATCGCCACTCTCTATTAGAGAATGAGGAGATCAAGCGACAGATCCAAGAAATTCTCCACAAGGGGAACATCCATCCCATCTCATCTCTTTGTGGGGGGCCCATCGTGCTAGTGCAGAAGAAAGATGGGACATGGCGACTCTGCATTGATTACGGGGCCCTAAATAAAATCACAGTCAGGAACTGGTACCTGATTCTCCGAATCAATGATCTCCTTGATCATCTCAAGGGGGGGAAGTACTTTAGTAATATTGATCTGAAGTCTGGCTACCACTAGGTCCCAATAGAACAGATAGATGTATGGAAGACAACCTTCAAGTCAAAAGAAGGTCTTTTTGAATGGATGGTCATGCCCTTTGGTTTGACAAATTCTCTAGCAATGTTCATGAGAATGATGGATGATATCCTACGACCTTTCACCAATACTTTTGTAGTGGTGTATCTGGATGACATCCTCATCTACAACAATACTTGGGCGTAACACTTGCAACATATTCAACAGGTTTTGCACACCCTACGACAACACAAGCTATATGCCAACTTGGAAAAATGATCCTTCGACATGGACAGGGTCTAGTACCTAGGCTTCATCGTTGATCAACATGGTGTGCATGTGGATCCAACCAAGATCCAGGCCATCCATGACTGGCTAGCCCCAACTACACTCACTAATCTTCGGAGCTTCTTGGGCCTTGACAATTTCTACCATAGGTTTGTGTTGGGATTCTCCCATATTGCAATCAACATGGTGTGCATGTGGATCCAACCAAGATCCAGGTCATTCGTGACTGGCTAGCCCCAACTACACTCACTAATATTTGGAGCTTCTTGGGCCTTGCCAATTTCTACGACAGGTTCGTGTTGGGATTCTCCCATATTGCATGGGCCCTCAACCAAGTAACTAGAGGTGGTGGTAAGGAAAAAATTGTGTGGGGACTGTCCCAACAACAAACGTTTGAGGATTTGAAGCAGCGCTTGTTCTCAAGCCCCGTACTTTCATTACTGAACCTGAAACAACCCTTTGAGATCAAGACATATGCTTCATACTATGTTGTGGGCACAGTTCTCACTCAGCATGGACACCCCGTGGTCTATCATAGTGAGACACTATCAGATGTCGTCTGTAAGTACCCTACTTATGAAAAAAAATGTACTCCATTGTGCAAGCATTCTGCCAGTGAAGACATTACATTCTTTGGAAGGAGACAGTCATCCACACAGATCATAAGCCACTGTAGTTCATGCAAACACAAGGTAGATTGTAAAATGACCGCCATCAAAAGTGGTCCACATACTTGTAGCAGTTCCACCTCAACATCAAGTATAAAACATGAAGTACCAACTGAGTCACCGATTGCCTCAACCGACCTCCAGTTGCTGCACTCACCATGGTGCTAGACTCTTGCTACCATGAGACCTCTGGATGGCCCCACCTCAATGAGACAGACCTTGACTTCACCACCACCTACCAAATGTTGGGCGCAAACTGAGTCGTCGCTAATTTCCATCTTCAAAACAGGATGTTGTGCCATCTAGGCCATCTTTGTGTTCCATCAACAGAGCAAGCGAAGGTGATTTCGGAAGCCCACTACATTCATGTGGCTGGACACTTTGGCATCGAAACGACAGTGGCAGTGCTGCAGAAAAATTTCTACTAACCGAAACTTCAACAGGATGTCAACAAGCATATCAGGTCTTGCACTGTTTTCATATTTGCCAACACAAACACTAAGAAACAGGGCTTGTACACCCCTCTGCCTACTCCTGATAGGCCATGTCAATCCATCTCAATGGACTACATTTCGGGCCTTCCGTCCACCAAGAGGGGAAATGACTATGTTTTTGAGGTTATTGATCGCTTTTCCAAGATGGCGATTATGGCTACCTGCAAGAAGAGCATCACCGCAGAAGCCACTGCCAAGCTCTTCTTTGAATGAGTCTGGGTACATTTTGGAATCCCAAAAACCATTACTTCATATCGAGACAGTCGGTTCCTTAGCACATTCTGGTCGAGCCTCTGGTCACTGCTGGACACCAAGCTCACCAAATCCACTTCCTTCCACCCCCAGATAGATGGCCAAATCAAGGTCATCAATCGGATGATCACGCATATCCTGCACATGTATAATTTCAAGCACCCTCACACATGGGATGAGATTCTTCCCTATGTTCAGCATAGCTACAACTAAGCCCTACATAGCTCAACCAAACACAACCCCTTTCAGGTGGGGTTAGGATTCCAACCATTGGGTCCCATGGATGTTGCACTACCCCTTGCGGCCATCTCGACCGACTCATCACCTACTCCAACTGAAGCTAAAAAAGCCCCCTGGTTCATTGAGCGGATCCAGCACATCCACCAACAGGTTCATGAGATTTTGCAGAAGTCCAATGCCAAGTATAAGAAACGCCATGATCAACATTGGGTGCCACATAAGTTTCAGGTGGGTGACAAAGTTTGGTTGCACTTGCAGAAAGAACGCCTTATAGGGCCCCATTAGAACCTTCACCCAGTCTTTTATGGACCTTACACCATCACCAAGGTCATGGGTGACAATGATTTTGAACTCAACATTCCCCCTTTCCTTGGCCTACACCCAGTGTTCAATGTGGATCACCTTCGGCCATATTTCCCACCATTATTGGACACCTCAGAGATAGCAGAAGAATTGACACAAATAGAGATCAACCCTAACTGCCTGCAACAAGAATCCAGTGATCATATTATGGACACACAGGTCAAGGGCACTCGCTAGCAAAGGATCATGCTTTATCGAGTTGTAAAAGCAGGGCAGCTCCTGCACCAAGGCAAGTGGCTCACCTGGGGCCAAATTCAACAGAAATTTCCTCATTTGATGGGGGAACTCAACGCAATGGACACAATTGCTTCCTAAGGAGGGAGGATTGATACATATGGATGTCGATGGCCTCCCACCTATTCCAACTGGCTCATTTTGGCAGTTTTCTAGTTTGACAGTTTATTCCTAGTTTTCGGGTCCCCGACTTCCAAGGCCATTTTGAGGCCCTAAAGAACATTTTTAGGGATTTCCACATTTATAGTATAGGTGAAGTTAGATACTGACAACATCATGTGTATTCCTTAGATAGACCTTTCCAATGATCTACCGTGTGCCTAAAACAGAGATCGTATGCAAAAGTTATGACCTCGGGAAGTTGATGTACTAACTTACCCCAACGGGGCCCACATGACTTTTGGCGCTTCATCTCCTAGGGTTAGGTTTTTGGATGCCTAGGTTTTTGGCATTCCTGTTTATTGTAAAAAGGATTAGAGAGCCTCATTGTAACCATCTTCTTGCAAATGAGCATAGCCATCACATCTCTTCTCAGAGATAAGCCACCACCATTCTAGCAAGCTTGTTTTCAGTCTGCATTTTACAGTTTCAACATATTTCCTTATTGAATAGAAGTCAATTTTATTGTATCTCTGTTATTGTTCCTTGTGTTTCTCTGTTAAGATAATAATGATATGTATTCATTTCGTTCTACTCATAAAATCAAGATCAAACATACAAGGTTATTTTTATATTATCAATCTTTAAAGATTTCAATGAATGATCTTTGTTAACCTAAATACATCAAGTATTTATTATTGTGTATGGATGCAGATGTTGTTCATGGAATTATATTGTAATGGATCTAGTTTAACTTCTTTATTTACTTAATGTGATTACTTTACTTCTACATTTATTATTAAATAAAAGTGATTTGATTTTGGTTAGGGATGATTTTAAGGATGGAAATTTGTTTTAAAATGTAGAAACCTTGGAAAATCTTACTAATCCTTCATATGCCAACTATAAATGTTTGATGATATTTTTGTAAAAATATTCAAATTTATATGGATTTTGTATAGTTTTTATAAATTTTTGGCGATTTTTGTGATAAAATCATTTTATCCTATAGAATTTGGGTGAATCATTTTTAAAATAGCAAATCTCATTTTTGGAAAAACTATGGAAAATTAGCCCATGAGCGAAATTTAGCCCCTAAAATCATCCATGATTTTGGTTTGTCTCATATTTAATATGTTTTAAGTTGAGAACTAGTTTTATTCAGATATAGTCCAACAATAATTGGGTAAAGCTACCTTGTTTTGAATCATTGTTTTGTGTTATTAAGATATTTGGAATGACATGATAATTATTTGATTCTTACCTCCTTTTCTTCCTTTTAATTAAAGTTAAAAAGGGTTACCCCCTCTAGCTTCTGGATTATTCCAAGAAAGCCTAAAATGGGAGAGACTTCTACTGAACCTCACAAAGTTCCTTGACATTGTTCCCTCGCCATGAACAACATGAGGAATAATAATTTCCACATTAAAAAAAAATTAACATTATACCTCACTTTTAATCTTGTAAATAGAAAATTCCACTACAAACAATGTTTGTGCTCTCTTTTGAACAACATTATAGATTTAAAGCATTCTCAACTTAAAATTTTATGATGGAAAAACCAAGAGATCTACACGCTCTTGTTTTTGGCATCTTAGATGTTTCACTTTCATGTTTCAACTGCATGAAATGCATAGCATTTTTTTATCACCTTAGTTTGGAGTTTATATTCTAAAATCCTTGGATTTATACCAATCACTCAATTTTAGTCAAGTTGTCATTTCTTTCTTGAAATCAATGATTCTTGCTCTCATGATGCTTGGTTATTCATATATATTTCCCCCTTTACACCATCTCATTAAATCCTTAGGAACATGCATTTGTATATTATATTTATCGCTAATCATTGATTTCATTTAAGCTTTCAAAGAAAATCTTTTTAGTGCTCAACGTATGATAGCTTCATTGTTTTGGAATGTTGCATATTGCTTACTTCGACATTGTTCATTAACTTTTGTCAATATGTAAGTAGAAAAAATTATGTACAACCATGGTTAAGATAGAAATGGTATTTCCTTAAGATTTTATTCTTGCATGCATTACGAAAAGAATGTTTTTTTTGACAACCTCCCTTCTTTTTTTTTGGTATAGTAGAGAGATCATTGCAAAATGAATTACAACCTAATGGGATTTTTCCGTTTGTTGTGCATGCATTATGAAAATAATGTTTTTTTGACAACCTCCTCTTTTTTTTTTTTATAATAGAGAGATCATTGCAAAATGAATTACAACCTAATGGGATTTTTCCGTTTGTTGCTATAATTGGTTCTATATACCACTACTATTTCAAATTTGTGGGAAACCTTTTCTACGAGTAGAAGGCTTTATTCAAGTTTGCACTATAGCTACATCTAGAATTTGAATGATAGTTTTGTTATAATTATGTTAATAAGATTGTAAATCTATTGAAGACCACGTTTTTTTAATTTTGGGAAGTTCTGGAGTTGCGTCAATCAACTTATAACATGTTCCCATGTAGTGGATAGATGAAACCCATACTTTATTTTCTAGGAAAACGATTTTTAAGTACTAGTAAGATTTTGAATCGTCATTTGACCTTGGTTATGTAGAACACCATGTCTTTTAAATTCTATGATGTTTCACTATTTCTTTAACCCACTAATAACATCATGTTGCCACATAGTCAATAGATGTAGGATGCTTATTTTCCATGGTGATGTTTTTACATTTAGTTAAATACTTGTTTGATTGAGTTAAAGATTTATTCAATTTTTTTTTAATAATGCATACATTAAGATTTGGAATGGTAGTTTTGCCATGGTTATTTTGATAACATTAAGATTTGGAATGGTAGTTTTCCTATGGTTATTTTGATAGCATTGCAAATATGTTCATGACATTGTTTTTTTTTAATACTAGGATGTTTAATCGATGCTTCAGTCCACTTATAATAACTTGTTTCCCTATGGTGGTAATTCAATATTATATTTGCTAACATGAAGCTTTTCACTTCAATTAAGTAAATGTAGGATTTTGAATGGCCATTTCATAATGGATAAATTGATAACATTGCAAATTTGTTTTGTTAATGAGAATTTCATTTTTAATAACTATGTAATGTTTCATTGTTCCTTCAACCCATTAATAACAACATTTTCCATATAGTTGACACATATAAACTACTACTTTATTCATTATCATCATGTTTTTCCATTCCATTAAGTACTTCTTTGATTTAGTGTTCTTTACTTCAAATTTATGTATGTAATGTTTAATAACTATGTAATGTTTCATTGTTCCTTCAACCCACTAATAACAACATTTTCCATATCACATATAAGCTACTACTTTATTCATTATCATCACGTTTTTCCATTCCATTAAGTACTTCTTTGATTTAGTGTCCTCTACTTCAAATTTATGTATGCTATTATAACATAATAGAATATGTGCACATTGGAAAGTAGTGGAAACATTTTGTGATTCTAATATTGTATCCACATTAGTTCCAATAATCAATTTAATGATTTAATTTATTTTTTTATGCTCCAATGGTTTTTCCTCATTCTAAAATGTGGCTTTTGTTTTAAAAGTATTGTGCACTTGGGAAGGCTAATAACCTTATGCATAGAACATGATCATCATTGTGAAACATTTTGTAAGTGGAGATATTTTTCCTTAGTAAAATTGTGGGCATTAGGTGTTTCCTTAGGAAATATAGTCATGTTTGATCAAACATCATGAATTTTTAGATAGGATTGGAACCCTCGACACACCAGTGTACCAAAGTGGATATTTTATTAATATAAATATTAGTTTTTTTACTCTAAAAAACATAGTTCACCAACCAATTCAAATTTCACATAATAATGTTATCGATATGCCCCTTGTCTTAGAAACTCAAAAAGAAAAAAGACTCATACATTAATTTGGCCTATAATATTAAAATTAAATTATTCTTCTTTGTAATAAAAGAATTAGTTTGGGGTAGCAGGTGTAGGAGGGGTTATAATCAACCCGAGAGGAAATCAAGAATTGAGTTATGCATGGAGCTTGGTGCAAGCGACAAACAATCAAGCAAAAGAATATGCCCTTCTCAAGGGAATCTAGTTAGCTAAAGCACTACATGTGCAACAGTTATACATAATGGGCGATCCCAAGAACACCATAAGAAGCTTGATCAAAGGGACTCCTCATAACTCTAGATAGAGAAATATATCAAAAGAAATCATTTTGAAATCTCAAGTATTTCCAAACTCTCATTCTTCCATGTCAAAAGGGAGAATAATTGCTTCGCTGACTCACAGGCCAACTCAACAATCACTATGGAAAAAGGGATAATCATAGTTAATGGGAATTTGTCCCATCACCAACTTACTTAATTAATGAAGCACTCTAATCACAAAGTACATGCTCTACAAGTGTCAATTCGAAATCCCCATGACATCACAAGACATAAGCTCTGTATGGAATTTTCAATTCAAATTTGAGGCAATGAGACTACTCCGTCCTGTGTATCCGCTCTAATCGTGCAACGGAGGGATCTCTAGTATGTGCTCTCTCTAGATTCAATGGCAGGGAATTTGGCTATGAAGGAGATGGAAATCAACGTCGGTTTCGTACTCCCTCCATGGTGGACTGTAATAGTGGATGAGTGGGAGATCACATGTGATCACAAAAATTTGGAGCTAGGACAACATGCACAAATTTGATTTGGTGGTACTAGCTCATCTCATGAGACATTTGGATTTGGAAGGAGACGCAAGCGGCGGTGCCAATAAAATTTCTAATGTGCTATCGAGAAATTGAGCAAAGAGTGGGTGCATAGTGAAGTATGGATTCATTTTACAGAGGTGGAGGTGGCATTCTCGGCGTATACCCTGGAACACTACAAGGTGGATAGAGGTGGAGGTGGCATTCTCGGCGTATACCCTGGAACACTACAAGGTGGATAGAAGGCATCGAATTTCAGTCAACAGGGATTGGTGTGAGTCTGGGGTCTCTATCTGAGGGGATGACTTTCAAGTGTAGGAGGCTGGAACTCAAGGATAATTGTGGGAAATGTCCCACCAAGAGCCTCACGCAGAAGATCGATCTTTAAACAATCATAATGGCGAGAGGGAAAAAAAATATGCAGGCACTGATAACCGCAGTGGAAGTCTTGGAGCAAGAAGTGAGGCAATTGCAGGTGGACTACCATTCTCTTTTAGCCAGGGTTAACCAAATCCTAGACATAATCATCCAGTAGAGAGAAGCAGCGAGACAACAACATGACGAATTGGATGATATCCGAAGCCATGTGGAGCAACTGCAACTTCAGAGGGTGCCTTCTCCTCCAATGCTTGTAGACTCTCCCTCTAGCAGTGGGTCATCTCCAACAATAGCTTATTCAAGAATTGATTTGAATCAACCAACACAAAGGGAAGATATGGAAACGGAAGACCTTAGTCAAACCAATTAGTGAGGTAGTTAATGTTTTGTAGAACAATATGCATATTAGGAATCTTTTATCATAGATATACTCATAATTTTTGGATTGTACTGAGATTTTGTAAAAATCAAGATGATATAGAGAAAGGTGGAATAGTGGTAGATCTCTTATGGTGGATGGATCAGATGGAGAAAATTGAAGTATCTTTTTTTATTAATATATTATCTTTGTTAAAAATCTTAAAAAATTAGTAAATAAATTTATTAGTCAAAATTAGAGCTTACAATTAATTTAGTAAATTTATTTATTAAAATTAAATTTTTAAAAAGAAATTCAAAACTCTATAATATTTAACTACAACTTTGTAAAGATTAAATTTCAACTAATAATATGAATATTTCATCAAATACTTCAATTTCTATTAACAATGTGAATATGTAAATCTTGTCAATATTGAACAACATTTTAGTTAAAATGTCATATCCATATAGATAATTTCAAACTTTCATAAACAAATAAATATGACTTTTCTTCCATTTCTTAATGTGTTAAAATTATATCCAAACCTTATAATATTTAAAAATTAATGCTTATATAAATCATAAAAAAAACAAATAATTTATACTATTTAAGAAATAGTATCCACATACCATTTTGAAGTGTGTTTCTTCTATTTTTACTTATTTTTTAGGTATTAAATTTGTGTGCAACCCTTATAATACTTTGAAGTTACTGGTGATATAAAAATTATAAAAATAAAAGATAAAAGAAAACAATTAATATGTACAAACTATGCTATGTTTTCTATAACATAGAGCTCATGACATTAGATTGTCACTAATGAGTGGAACTGTGACAAATCACTATGTAAAATGAAACAAAGTGATCCATCACGCTTGACACCTTATATGGACGATTAAAATGCACAATTAATGTGTACAACTCTGCTATCTTTTCTGGAACTTAGAGCTCATAGACATTAAATTGATCATCAGTGGAAATGCTCACCAGTGGAACTCTCACAAAGAACTATGTACAAAGAACTATGTAAATTGAAACTTTTATTGATTTCAATTGCAAAGCCATTCATAATGCTTGACACCCATGAATCTGGAATTTTAATCCAAGTGTCGGAATTCGGAATACATAGACCTAGTTCTCTTTCAGAATGAATTTCATTCAATAAAACCAGTCCTCGTTAAGACAGCATTTCGAACCTGCCTGAGATCTCTGCCTTTGAGAGTTCTTCCAATGCCTTCATACACTGAAAACGAAGTTATTTCGCTCTGGGCAAGCTGCCTGGCAACGAGCTCATGAGGTGGGATCCTTTCAAAATCTCTACCATCCCCATCTTCATTATCATCACTGTTACCAAAAACTGTCGCACGACTTCTTCTCCAATCATTCTCATTCTTCTTCTGCTCCCGTACCATCTGAGACCAGTCGGGGATATTCACAGGTGCAGACTGATATCTCATTCTACTCTTACTATTCTCTTCATGGCAAGGATCCTTCCTAGGAATTATCACAGATCTACTGCTAATATTACTATTACCTTCCTTTGCTCGTATTGATCTGCATACTGGAACGACATTACACCCATTTTCCTGTAAACGAACATGCTTGGCCTCGGCATCATTAACACCGCCCCATATATCCTCCTCACTAAACTCTTCCATCGCCTCACAATGATCCTCAATGCTTCCGGGTTGCTGAAGCCCAAAGAGCTTGTAATGCCTGCCCAACATAAAATTACTCCTATCCAGGGGCACCCAAGAGCTTTGTTCAATATTTTTCTTCAAGATCCCACTTTTAAAAATCTATGAGGCTACTTAGATTGAGCCAATTCTAAGTTTTTTGGCTCCACCCATTACTTAGATTGAGCGAATTCTAAGCTTTTTGGCTCCACCCAGAGCTTCATCACAAAATTTTCCCAAAATTGCAATAACCCAACTCCTGATCACTGCATATGAGCCTAACCCAGATTCTCAGCTTGAGCTATATCCATGTAGTTTTTCTGAAATTGGGAGAATTCTCAGTTCTCTGGCCCAGTATTTTTCATCTCGGTCCTCTCTGGCCAAGTCCTTTCTGCTTCTCTTCTTCTTGGCAACTTCTAGATATCTAAATCTGCAATTGACAAGGATCTCACAGCCATGCACGAGATTCTGAAGCTCAGAGAGATTTATAATTCCTGAATCTGATCTTCTTTGTGGAGATTTTGGTCGGTGACAGCGAATTCTCCTCCACTGAACCAATTACTTAGAAGATTTGTACTATTGGAACAATGGAATTGGAATATTGAAATTGGATAAGATCGTTGAACATTTGCGTCTGTTCCCCTCCACTGTGCACCCTTCAGCAATGGGCGTTCCCTCAAACATGGCAGCAATCCCCTCCCCCACTTAAAAGCAAGGGAGTA
>ML799292.1:259130-274481 GCA_009831015.1 Picea engelmannii
AGATACCAAGCGTACGAATGGAGAATATCGAGGTTTGACAGCGCATTCTGCGCACTGTTGATGTCTGATTTATGAAAAAACATGAGATGTTTTAACGTGAGATTACATCTGGTTTTCATCGAGCCACGACGGAGGCCCAGAATGACAAAAGGCTGCAAGTTTTGTACGATTAACTCCGTCCATGTGACGTAACACAATCCCGGCATGTTCAAAGACATGTGGACAGATGGATGGCAGGATTGTGGAAAGATCAATAGTGTTGAAATCCTAATTGAGTTAGGAGTTCATGGCGAAAATCATTGAGTTTATTTTTTAGGTTTTTGTTTTTTAGGTTTTTGTTGTCATCTTTGCCCACAGAATTAGGTAAAGAGGTTTGAAGATTGTTATGGACTTCAAATTTATTCGATGGGAATAGTATATGAAACTTGATGCACTAGATGTTTTTAGACTTTGATGCTTAATAAAACCAATGCCACGTGTATGACTATTAGAGGCTGTTTTTATGCATATCGAAGTCTATCTATATAATAACAAATTATTGTAAAGTTCATCAACAACGAATTAATTATGATGATAAAGTAATAATATTAAATTAAGAAAAAATATTTTATAGAGTTCATTACAAAATTGGTACAACATTTAGGTAGAAAACTTCACTTTAAAGATTTTATTAACAAAACTATATAAACATTGTGAAGGAGCAAAACCTAATGAACCAACTTGAAAACCGAGAATCAACTCCTTTCCAATATCAATGTAAGGGACTATAAATAACATAATGGTTTGTCCCTTGTTATGTTCATCTCTAACAACTTCATAGGTGTCCACGAGATAAGCCACAAAGTTCATGGATGATTAGGAGAGTTGGTCTTCTACTATGCTTAGTTGGTCTTCTACTATGCTTCATTGTGTAATGTCCTTAATGCTTAATAGGCTCGGATATTATAATAGTGTTGAAGTTCATGGATGATTAAGAGAGTTGGTCTTCTATTATGCTTCATTGTGTAATGTCATTTATGTTTAATAGGTTTGGATATTATAATAATGTTGTTTTAAGTTATGTTTCTTTGTTAAATATTTTTCATTCTTGTTTATTTTTATGATGTAAATTTATTGATGAATTTTGACAAACACTTTGCATGTATTATATTGATAAGTATTTCTTCAAACATATAGCATGCACATTAAATACACCATAAATATAAGAGACAATTTGTGGCATTTTATTATGAATAGAATCATGTACACAACAATAATAGAACTATGAGGGTTGCTACAACAACTTCAACAACAAACGCTACAAACTCAAGCTAAAACCTGGAATAATCTCATAGTTTCCTCAAGAGATGATGTGTCCCACCTTGGACTGTCTAATCCTCGATGGTGCAGTGTCGAACTTCCTGCAACATTCTGGACACCCATATCAAATAGGTCTGCAACCCTAGATTGCATAGGTCCTCCCAGGACTAGACTTGACATCAAGTGGGGCCTCGCGTGATGAGGCTCAACAACTAGCTAAGGCCTCGTAAGACACTCTATACTCAAATCGTGGGGATGACTCCCAAACGATTTCCTGAAACCCTCCAAGCACCTGCAAAATCATAGTATGCCCTCCTCTGTAAGTTCTGTCAATCTTCTGTGTAAGCCAATACACCCCTAAATTGAAACAAACTCAATTGAAGCTCCAATGGGAATCTTAGATGGATTCCCCTCTTGTTTAGGCTCCAATGGAAATATTAGTTGGATTCCCCTCTTGTCTATCTAGGGTGGATATTGCACCACTGAAACCAAACCAATAGTGGAAGGGGCTCTAAGAGCACTTCCAAAATGAGAGATCAAATCATAATACCAAAGTGAGGCTCTACCCCTCCTTTTATCCTTTCTCCATGCCTTCTAAAACTTTCCCTTCTTTGACCAAATCAAATGTAACCCTTATCCCCTTTTTTACTAAATCAAATATGACTCTTATCCCCCTTTTTCTTTCACTTTAGGATTAAAACTCACTTTTAGTAATAAAGAAGTAAGTTAGTAATCTAATCTCACTTTAAATGCATAACATCTCCTAACTAAGTGAGATTAAATAACCCCTTTTGACTCCCTTTTTCTTCACTGACAAGCCACGATAGTCATTTCCACTACCGAACAAGGGAATCCAAAAATGGGAACATGGCAAATCCTTCCTTCCCAAAGATTGCTTGTTCTCAAGCAATGTCGTCACGACCTGACGCTCTATCAACTGATCTAGACCAGGGATGATTTTAAGCATGAAAATTTATTTTTAAATGTAGAAACCTTGGCAAATATTACTGATCCTTCATATGCCAACTATAAATATTTGGCAATATTTTTGTAGAAATATTCAAATTTGATTTTATATAGTTTGTATAAAATTTTGGCGATTTTTAAGGTAAAATAATTTTATCCTATAGAATTTGGGTGAATGATTTTAAGGATGGAGAATCATTTTTTGGGAAAGACCATGGAAAATTAGCCCATGAGCAAAATTTAGCCCCTAAAATCATCCTTGATCTAGACTGAAATTGAAAATGATACCAGGATCCCAAACCACCATGTAAGATCTGAAGCATCCTTTGCTCAAGGTGTTCTATGGTAATGTACTGACATAAGAGGTCTCCTGAAAACCGCCCGCAAGTAAGACCACTCAATGATGCAACAACTTGATCAACCCATCAAGGAACTACTCTACTAGGGAAACAATCTCATGGAGGAAAAAACTGGCTCTCGCCTCTGTGTCAATTGTCGCACTATCTCCTACTAAAATATCAGGGTCCCATGCTATCACCAGGAAGGAATCACCAAGTTGTCATTGGGCCACTATGATCATAAACATCTGATCCTGCTGTCTAAATTTCATCCTCCATACCTGCATTCACAAGCGATGAAGCCTCAAAGACTCATCCCTAATATCGAGGATCATATACGGCCAATGTACCCCAATGAAGTCAACTAAACCAACTCTAAAATTAGACATCACAGAGAAGTATATGAGGTCACAAGATGCTCAGGCATGAACAACACCTAGTCTCCAAGTATCAAAGGGAAAATCCCTAATACTCCAACACCCCAAGGCTACTGCAATCTCCCAAGCATCATTCAGACAATCCCCAAACATATCGTCCACAGAGACCCTAAACAAAAGAACCCTGTAGAAGGTAAATTTGTCGGGATCCCACACTAGCATGTATGATGTGAAGCACCCTCTACTCACAACACTTTTTTATAAGGTGCAAATACCAAAATCCACATGATTGCTCCTAATAATCCATGCAATTATAAGCTCCATAAACTCAGTCAACTCCTTGGAAGACCACTCCTCTGAGAACCCACTCCTAAGCATCCCAAAAGTAAACTACGAAAGGTCAAAACTACTGCTCTCCTCTCTAATAGTAGTTGATATGTCAAACAATGTAATATCAGGGTCCCAAACTAATCCTAGAAAGGAGCCACCATGCAGACATTGCACCACTTTGAACATCACCATTAGACCAATGTGCCCAATCCGCTTCCTCCTCTCCTAGAACCCCAATCTCAACTCCAAGAAGGGGCTAAAATCACTATCCTGGATCCTCCCCTATGAAGGTGTCTAAGTGAAGTCTAAGTATGCAAATCCACGACTGACCTCGAGCATGTCCTTCTAGATAGAGTAAGTCTCTACCTCCACTCCACTGATGTCCAAAAAATAAAGAAGATGAATCACAATCATGGGTATGTATATGGTCATCATCTGAATCAATCTATCACTCAGATGAATTCTCGGATCCCACCACCAAATTGGAATTCCACCACTCCCAATACCTACTAGTTTTTCTTGTGCTATACTGGTAACCATCAAATTCAAAATGAGCCAATTCCCTGGTATGCCATCATTTGGTGGAAACCAGGTGTTATCACATGAAATTGTCCAGAGTCACGGGTGAAAGCTATGAGCGTAGGCAAGAGGGAAAGTGCATATTGTAGCAGAAGAGTTCCCATGTGCAGTTCAATCTAGCATTATCTCCAAGTACAATTGGAGGGATTCCATAGTTAGTAGGTGGATAAAGTTTAGTGGGGGAACTTAAATAGCAGGTGTGCCCATATCATAGATCACGATCGAATCAACGGTCACCAATCATTTTGGTGCCACAAGCTGCATGGGCTTTAAAACTCAAAGGCGGGATGAAATTCAAACCGCGGTATCGCGGGGAGGCTACGTGGCAGAATATGGTGCAGTTCGGCCCTGAAAGCATTGTGGGTCCAAACCACTTTCGACGGCCCCGAAATCACATGCGCGTATAATGTCATATCCAATAGCGATAGGTGGTCGCCCACTAGTTGTCCAACTACGCTCCAATCCGAAGAAGGATTTAGTTAATGTAAAAGGACCAGTAGTTGAAACCTCAGCTCAGTCCATAAATAGGAAGCTTGAAAGTTATGTTCGAGGAGACAAAACTCTCAGCCTGAGGTACAATGGAGGATGGTTTCTTCTGGAAGGCCCATACTGATATAAGATTGCATCTGACAGAGGAAACACACATAGTCTGACAGAAGGATGCTCAGACGAAAAGCCTTGAATGAGATGGTCAGATCACACTCCTGGCAGTTGTGGGTTGATCTGATTATAAATAGATCAGTTTAAGATTTTATTAAGGTCATCGAATGGTTGACCATAGATCCCTATTTTGTAATATTTTGATACCAGAGTTGTTCTCTGGTTATGTATGAGACTTGATACTTTCTCATTAATAGAAGTCAGATTCTTTCATTATCTTGTTTAATCTGTGCTGAAAAAATCGTGCATGGACGATCCAGACAAGGGTTGTAGTTGTATTGTAATGTAGGTTTGATTATAATGTTGTTGTGACCCATTTCCATATTTTCTTTGTTCCCCTTTTTCCTCTTATGCTGAAATGCTTGTGCATGGAAGATCCAGACGAGTTGTTGTAGTCACATGGTAATGGAGGTTTAATTATTATGCTGCTGTGATATACTTCAGTGTCTGAAACTTGAGTTCAAGAGTGCTCTTGTGCCTGATTTTTTCTTCACCAAGCTACTTGAAAGTCGGATGCTCATAGCAGACTTGTCCACCTTTCTCACTAAGTCTTCCTGCTACTCACCTTTAACCTTAAACAAATGATTGAAGTTAATGAGAACCTCATTTCCCTATGCATTGCTTGTCCAGTTTTTGTGTTAAAACATTCTTGTACTAAGCTTTTTCCATTTGACATCCACTCATAAACCTACCTCCACAAACATTTTGATGGGTACTGGGCTTATCCTCTTGCAATATGAGGGTGACTCTCAGTGCTAAAATTCTTGGCACCGTTTTCGGGGAACAAATTGAAGACTTTTCCCTGGGATTGAACAACAAAGAAATTTTGATTCTGAAGGTGCATCAGAAATTAGTACCTTGAAGATTGCAACTTGCACCTGGCGACTCCATTGTTTCAGTTGTGGCTTGCAAAGGAAGACACACGAGGTCTACTCCACAACTACCTATGGAAACACCTGAATATGACCCAGAGAAGATTTTCAAGAAAGGAAAGACCTCCCAAGAAGGGCTTTCAGCTGTCGTTCTAGGTGATTCTGGTAATTTACATGATTCTTCTCTTAAAACTCTAGTACGTGTATGTAATTCTCCTTTTATACCATCTATTAGAGTTTCCATAAGTTTAGATTTTGAAAGACTTCCTATAGCATTCTCCCCTTTCAGGCCTCATTTGGAAGAAGAAAGTTTTGACACCCCTGTTTCCCGTGATATTGTAAAGTGGTTTAGATTAAGAAGCTTAGAATATTGTCCCACTTTGGGTTTTCCTACTCCTCCTCCTATCAAAGTTGATGTATCTAAAGAGGAGGAAACTTATTTTCCCTTAAACCCCATACAGTTATCCTCCAACACTCAAATGCTTCCCCCTTCCCTTAGAAACACAACTGCAGTCCTAACTTTCCAAACTCCATCTCCCCCTTGTTCTCCTACAGATCACATCCAAATGGTAGGTGCTAATCTTCCTAGAAACATGATGGATGCCATAGTGCCTGCCACATATTCCCCTCTTGTTTTAACTCAACCTATGAATGCTCTCCAAGATGGAGACTACTGTAAGTATATGCCCAAGTTCACAGGGGAGGAAGACATAATTGCAGAAGAACACCTTTCATCTTTTTATAGTTATGCAGATAATCTTAACATTAAAAATGAAAATGTGTGGATGAGAGTTTTTGTACAGATCGTTGATGGTGAGGCTAGGAAATGGTTTAGGGGTTTGACTCCTGTATCTATTGATCGGATTGAGGCTCTGGATGATTCATTCTTGAGGCATTGGGGGGATAAAAAATATTTTCTTTATTATATTACAGAGTTAGGGTCACTTAAGAGAAAAGAGGGGGAATCTGTTTCAGACTTCTCAAAAAGATTTAATAAAATATACAATAAGATTCCCACTAAAATAAATCCTACAAAAACCTTTGCCAAGATTACTTATGCTAGTGCTTTTGACCCTGATTTTTTCCTCCTATTGAGAGAAAGAAGGTCTACCTCCTTAGCTCATATGCAAGATGCAACCCTTGAAGTAGAGTCTAATATATTGAAAGATGACAAGATTAGGAGTAAATCTAATAAACATAGAAGAAAAAGTAGGTCTGAAGCTTCAACCTATGATTCCTCTGTTGCCCACCCTCAAGTGGATGAATTGACAAAACTGGTAAAATCACTTTCTGCAGAAATGGAGAAAATGAAACTTGAAGGAAAGTAGAGCTATAGGAACACCCATAATCCTGATAATAGGGGTAATTTCAGAAGACCCAATAATTCCCCTCATATCATCAAAAGAGATCAAACAAATAGGGATAGGCATGATCAAAAAATCCAAGCCCCTCTCCAAAATAACCTTGTTACGAATAAAGAAGGAGAGGAAGAAGATGTTGATCCTGAAATCCGTTGTCTTGGTGACACCTCCCAACTCCTCATTTAACCCAATTTGCATATGAAGAGTCTCTCATGGATAGCCAACTAAATGAGCTAAGAAAAGGGGAAAGGACCAGTAGCAATACAAATAGATACAACCTCAACTCCAAGAAGAAAGAGGGAAATCTTGACATTCCTGATCAACCTACTAGAACAAAGAATCCTACTAAGGGTGTGGCAGCTAGCAATAAATAAAACGAGGCACAAAACCCCAAGGAAGTGGTTAATATCCCTACCCCAAAAGTTAAGGAGATTCTGAAGTCTCCCTCCTCTTTTAGCTTTGAGAATGAGATTCAAAAGATTAAAATCCATGTACCTTTTTTGGAGATAGTTAATAATGAGGATTTCAAAATGTACCTTTCCAAAATGATGCAGCCTGAACCTTCATATTATCCCATAGATTCAGTCAACCTCCAAGATGAAAAACCAGTTGTCATACTAGGACCTTTGGTAGAGGATAGGGATGACTCTTCCCCTCCTTTCTATACATCATTAAACATTCATGATAAAGTGTTGCACAATAGTTTGATGGATTCAGGGGAATCTCATAATCTCATGCCTAAGATTGTCATGGACAAGCTTGGGTTGGAGGTTACAAAAACCTACCATGACCTATAGTCATTCAATTTCAGAAAGGTGATGTGCCTTGGGGTTATCAAGGACCTGGTTGTTTCCTTGTTCCCATTTCCAATGAAAAATGTGGTCATGGATATTGTGGTGGCTGATGTCCCCCCTAATTTTGGGATTCTCTTGTCTAGATCTTGGATCAAAAGAATAGGGGGAACTTTGTAGATGGATCTTTCATATGCCACCATTCCTATGTTTGGGGGGAGACATAGAAGGCTTTATAGGGACGCACAAATTGTTTACATTATCAGTGATCAATCAAATCCTACCAACCACCCCATTTTTGCAGTTGATACTGATTTAGGAACCAGTATGTTACAACTTACTAATGCTCCTAAAACGCCTATTGAAATCACAAAGAAACATATTACCTCTTGTGAAGATCCTCCTCCCAATACCTCTGTTTGGAAGATGTTTTTTGATGGAGCCTCTTTTAGGGAGAGTGTTGGTGTTGGGGTAGTCTTTATTTCCCCTACCCAAGAGACCATATCTCTGTCTTACAAAATTGAATTTGAAACACCTAACAATGTGGCAGAATATGAGGCTCTTGTTTTGGGTTTGAGGGTTGCCAAAGACATAAAGATTGAAGAGCTAACAATGTTTGTGGATGTTGAGTTAATTGTTCATCAAGTCAAAAATATGTATCAAGATAAGCACCCTAGGTTGAGGGCCTACATAAATGAAGTCTGGGATTTTGTGGATGGTTTCTTCTTGGAATTTAATATCTCATTTGTTCTAAGAGAGGAAAACACTATGGAAAATTCCTTGGTTGTTTCAACAAGTAATTTCAAGGTTCCTTTTCCCCCCAACCTCAAGTATGATGTGGAAGTAAAGTATAGACCCTCTATTAATGACAATATCAAACATTGGAAGGTTTTTGAGGGCGATCTTGAGATAAAAATGTTTCTTGAGTCTGTGGATGAATTCTTTGCTTTACAGATTGATTAAGATCAAGATATTGAAGAAATCCTCGATGATGATATTTTTCTGAATAAAATTGTTGACCATCATATTGTTCAGTTACCCAGTAACCATATTCCAAAGGGACTTGTCCCCTTGGTAAGATTGTTTAACATAAATGATGCTACTGTGAAGGTTAAAGGTTCAACTGAAGATATTGATGTGACTGAATGCAATTTAGGAATAGAGGAAGATCCAAAATATGTCAAATTGTCTAGAAGCTTGTTGAAGGAACAAAGGGCTGAGTATGTCAAGATTTTGAGAGAGTTTGCAGATGTGTTTTCCCGGAAATATGAATATCTAAGGACATATGACACAAAAATTATTGAGCATAAGATCCATTTGAAAAAAGAGACCGAGCCTTTTAGGCAGAAAATCAGACAGATAAATCCCATGTTGCTACCTATTATGAAAAAAGAAGTGAAAAAGATGTTGGATGCCTAGATCATCATTCCTTTGAGATACTCATAATGGGTGGCTAACTTGGTGCCTGTGAGGAAGAAAAATACGGAAATCAGGTTTTGTGTAGATTTCAGGAATTTGAACAGGAGCTCCAAAAAACATAAATACCCTTTTCCAAAGATGGAGCACATTTTGTAGAGAGTGACTGGTTCAACTAAGATGTCTATAATTGATGGCTTATCTGGCTGCAATTAGATCTATGTCCTGCCTGAAGATAGAGAGAATACAACCTTCACTACTCCTTGGGGCACATTCATGTATGCCAAAATTCCCTTTGGATTGATGAACGCGGGAGCAACCTTCCAACAAGCCATGGACATTGCGTTTATTGGGGAGAAAGAAACATTTGTAGTCATGTATCTGGATGACATTACAATGTTCTTAAAGTATGACAAAGAGCATTGTCATCATTTGAAGAAGGTCTTACTGAAGTGAAGAGGGTTTGGTCTCTCTTTCAATCCTAAACAATCTTTGTTTGCTATGAAGGAAGGTAAATTATTGGGGCATATTGTGTCAGCAGAAGGGGTAAGAATTGATCTAAGCATAATAGAGGCCATACAGACCTTATCTTTTCCCAGATATAAGAAGGAGGTTCAGTATTTCTTGGGTAAAATCAATTTTCTAAGAAGGCTCATCTCTAATTTCGCTGAGTTGGTTAAGCACATTAGAACCATGGTTAGAAAAGGAAGTGAGGTGAAATGGACTATTGAGTCTAGAAATTATTTTTACCAAATCAAAGGGGATTTGATTAAAGCACATGTTCTCATCAACCCTGACTATTATAAGGAATTTATGATATTTTCTTTTGCCTCATCTGATACATTGGTTGTTGTTTTTCTATAGAAAAATACATAGGGGTTAGAGCAGCCTATTTCCTTTTTTAGCAGAGCATTGAGGGATGCAAAAATGAGATATGATATCATGGAGAAGAAGGCATATGCTTTGGTCAAACCCCTCAAGGATCTTAGAATATATGTTCTTCATTCAAATATTGTTTCATGTGTTCCCTCAGCCTCAGTAAAAGAGATATTGATCTAGCCTGACGTAGATGGGAAGAGAAGAAAATGGATTGCTAAAATTATGGATTTTGACCTTGAAATAAAGCCCACTAAATTGGTGAAAGGCCAAGGTTTGGCCAGGTTGCTGGCTGAATCAAATTGCAAGGATCTAGGGGTTAATTTCATGAACATAAACTCATAAAATCAACAAGATGAGATTGTTGATAAAGACTCTCATGTCAGCCTCAACTTGGAAAAATGCACCTGGTTTAAATACATCCTATATTTTCTGCAGAAGTTGCGATCTCTTGATGGTTTAGATAAGAACAAGGTGAGATATTTGAAGCTCAAAGAAATCAAATATTGTCTCACTGATCAAGTTTTGTATTGGAGGGATCCTCTAGGATTTTTGTTGAGATGCCTATATCCACAGGAGGGCTAGAGAGCCATAATTGATTTTCATGACAACTTATGTGGGGGACATCATTTCTGGAGGACCACATCTTATAAGATCCTCAGAGTTGGGTATTTATGGCCCATCCTTTTTTATTGATGTTTGTGTAAATAATAGAGCTTGTGTTAAATGGAAAAAGTTTCCTAGAAAGAAGCAACTCAAATATTTGCCTTTGAAACCTGTGCTGGTTTCTGGACCTTTTCAACAGTGGGGTCTTGACTTCATTAGAGAAATCCACCTAGCCTCAAGTGGTCAACACAGGTGGATTTTGACTGCCACTGATTGTTTCACCAAGTGGATAGAAGCCATTCCTACAAGAAGTTCCTCCCAAAAGGTAATCATTAGCTTTCTTGAGGATATCATGTCGAGATTTGGTTGTTCGAGCAGGATTGTTACTGACAATGTTGCTTCCTTCAAAGATAAACCATTAATAAAGTTTTGTGAGAAGTATGGGATTAAACTAATCCATTCTACTCCTTATTATCCCCAACGAAATGGTTTGGTAGAGTCCTCTAACAAGAGCCTCATAAAGATCATCAAAAAATTGTTATAAGACAAAAATAAAGCATGGGACTCAAAGCTGAAATTTCCATTATGGGATGACAGAGTCACAACAAAGAGGTCACTTGGTGCTTCCCCTTTTCAGCTTGTATATGGGGTTGAGGCTATTTTTCCTACTCAGCTTGACTTGCATGTGGAAAAATTCCTCCAGGACTACCAATGAGAACCTGATGATATGGTCAGGAGGATACAACAGTTGGTAGAAGTACAACAGGCTAGGGAGTAGCTACTTGATAAAACTCAGGATAATTGGCAGAAAATAAAATAATCCTTTGACAAGAGGGAAAGCGGGGACTATTTTCAACTGGGGGATCTGGTGCTCAAGTGGGATACCCACAAGTAAGACAATTGAAAACATGGAAATTTTGAAGCCTTATGGATTGGCCCTTTCCATATTTCTGAAGTATTTTAAAATAACACCTATAAGTTGCAGAGCTTGGAGGACTTCGAAGTTTTTGGTGGCCCTATCAATGGGCACTTTCTGAAAAAATATTTTTCTTAAGCCATGCTTGGATTTCCACCATTGTAATTACCACTTCATTTTTATTTTTTGTTTGAATAAGATACTCCATGACCCAAAGGATAAAGCACTAGAACTGCACGTTCTTGGAAGCTTGCAGGGAGCATGCCATCCCCTGTGGAGCCAAAGTTATCACATGAAATTTTCCAGAGTCATGGGTGATAACTATGAGCAAAGGTAAGAAGGAAAGTGTAGTTTGCAGTAGAAGAGATCCCTTGTGCAGTTCAATCTAGTGCTATCTCCAAACACAATTGGAGGGATTCCATAGTTAGTAGGTGGATAAAGTTTAGCAGGGGCACTAAAATAGTAGGCACGCCCAAATCATATATCACAATCGGATCAACGATCACCAATCATTTTGGTTCCACAAGCTACGCAGGCGTTAATATTCAAAGGTGGGCCAAAATCCTAACTGCAGTATCGCGGGGAGGCTACGTGGCGGAATATGGTGCATTTCAGGCTCAAAAGAGTTGTGGGTCCAAATCACTTTCGACGACCAAAAAATCATCTGCGCATATAATTTCATATCCAACAACGTCAGGTGGTCGCCCGTTAGTCGTCGAGCCACACTCCAATCCCAAAAAGGATTCAGTTAATGAAAAAGGACCGGTAGCTGAAACCTCAGCTCAGTTCATAAATAGGAAGCTTGGAAGTTATGGCTGAGGAGACATAACTGTCATCACTAGGTACCACGATGGATGGTTTCTTCTGGAAGGCCCATACTGATATGATATTGCGTCTGATAGGAGGAAACACGCACAGACTGACATAAGGATGCTCAAATGAAAAGGCTTGAATGGGATGGCCAGATCAAACTCCTAGAAGTTGTGGACTGATCTGATTATAAATAGATCAGTTTAAGATTTTGTTACGGTCGTCGAATGGTTGACTAGAGCTCCTTATTTTGTAATATTTTGATACAAGGGTTGTTCTCTGGTTATGTATGAGACTTTAGACTTTCTCATTAATAGAAGTCAATTTCTTTCATCATCTTGTTTAATCTGTGCTGAAACACTTGTGCATGGAGGATCCAGACGAGGGTTGCAGTTGTATTGTAATGTAGGTTTGATTATAATGTTGTTGTGACTTATTTCAATATTTTCTTTTTTTTGTGTTTCCTCTTATGATGAAATGCTTATGCATGGAAGATCCAGACGAGTTGTTGTAGTCGCATGGTAATGGAGGTTTGATTATTATGGTGTTGAGATATAGTCCAGTGTCTAAAACTTGAGTTCAAGAGTGCTCTTGTGCCTGCGTTTTTCTTCACCAAGCTTCTTGAAAGCCTGATGCTCATAGTAGACTTGTCCACCTTTCTCACCAAGTCTTCCTACTACTCACCTTTAACGTTAAACCACTAACTGAAGTTAATGAGAACCTCATTTCCCTATGCATTGCTTGTCCACTTTCTTTGTTAAAACATTCTTGTACTGAGATTTGTTCATTTGACCTCCACTCATAAAGCTACCTCCACAAACATTTTGATGGGTATTGGGCTTATCCTCTTGTAATCTGGGGGTGACTTTCAGTGCTAACAATAGGTACTAGGAATGAACTATGTGCCTGCTAATTTGTTCGCTTCCTTCCAAACCGCATCGATAAATCTGCTATCTTGATCTGTGTCAATGTACCCAAGTGATTCGTGGAGTCTAAACACCTCCTTGGAAAATAGTCCTATCACCTAAGGTGCTTCATACTCATGTGATTACCCATAATTCCCTTTCAATGGAGAATGGAACATATCCCTCATAAGTTTCTCCTTAAGTGTGGACTTAGGGACTACATGTGTGAAACCTTTGTAGTGGAGAATGCCACCCACCAATCTGTCAGTTGAAATCTCTGTGAACTGATCCAATACCATGTAGATCTCCTCCTGTACTATGACCACATATCCCAAATGAAATAACTCTGACATGTCTATAATCCTACCTACATCAATCATCTAACTCATGTGAAACCTCAATGTCCTTCTGAAAATACTGATGTCATTAGAAAATAGCACTAGATGCCACTACCATAGGCTACAAGACTGGAAAGTGTCAGGTGCATTGGTCACTCCCAATGGTATGATCAAGGACTCAAGGTAACATCTAAGAGAAATATTGCGTGTATCTTGCTCTTTGTCCCTATTTTGGTGATATCCCAATCAAAGATCAATCTCCAAGGAATATTCCTCTCCATGAAGCTCGTCCATCCACTCATCGATCTTGGGTGAACCAAACTCAATGATATGTCTGAGATTCCTGTTTGGAGTTCTCCCTGAGGGAAACATCCCAAAACCCTATTGTACACCAGGATGCACCATGGTATATTGTTGTATACTACTGCATACCATTGTATCATCATGTATCACCATGTATCCTATATGTGTCACTGTATCAATCACTTCACTAATATCAATTGGACTTGGATCCCAGAGTGATGTATCCACATCTATCCTATACTTAATAAACTAGTGCATATACTTCCTTATTGGCTTGTACACAAAGAATTTTCTCAAATACCTCCTCTTTATCTAAGAATTGAGCCAAAATATATGACTCATGATCCCTTCCATGCAAAACATGTGCATGAGAAAAACCGTATGTGTCAAATCTCTCATAGAACTCTAAATTCTAGTCATGCAGAATCGTCACATGAGGCTCCTCCCTCATATCATGAGTGCCACTCATGCGCTCATGTGTCATTACTCCCAAACTACCTGGAAGTAAGACCACTCATGTGTCACATAAGAGGTCTACTGAAAACTACCTGCAAGTAAGACCACTCAATGATGCAACAACTTAATCAACCCATCAAGGAATTACTCTACTAGGGAAACAATCTCATGGAGGAAAAAACTGGCTCTCACCTCTATGTCAACTGTCGCACTATCTCCTACTAAAATATCAGGGTCCCATGCTATCACCAGGAAGGAATCACCATGTTGTCATTGGGCCACTATGATCATAAACATTTGATCCTCCTGTCTAAATTTCATCCTCCATACCTGTATCCACAAGGGATGAAGCCTGAAAGACTCATCCCTAATATCGAGGATCATATACGACCAATGTACCCCAATGAAGTCAACTAAACCAACTCTAAAATTAGACATCACAGAGAAGTATATGGGGTCACAAGCTGCTCAGGCATGCACAACACCTAGTCTCCAAGTATCAAAGGGAAAATCCCTAATACTCCAACACCCCAAGGCTACTGCAATCTCCCAAGCATCATCCAGACAATCCCCAAACATATCGTCCACAGAGACCCTAAACAAAAGAAACCTGTAGAAGGTAAATTTGTTGGGATCCCACACTAGCATGTATGATGTGAAGCACCCTCTACTCACAACACTTTTCTATAAGGTGAAAATACCAAAATCCACATGATTGCTCCTAATAATCCATGCAATCATAAGCTCCATAAAATCAGTCAACTCCTTGGAAGACCACTCCTCTAAGAACCCACTCCTAAGCATCCCAAAAGTAAACTACGAAAGGTCAAAACTACTGCTCTCCTCTCTAATAGTAGTTGAGCTGTCAAACAATGTAATATCAGGGTCCCAAACTAATCCTAGAAAGGAGCCACCATGCAAACATTGCACCACTTTGAACATCACCATTAGACCAATGTGCCCAATCTGCTTCCTCCTCTCTTGGATGTAGTGTCCCCAAGGCCGAGCTCTGTTGCAGATCATGTATATGCAAAGAATTGTAAATATGTTCTATAGGCTGGTGAGCCAAGTTTTGAATAAGCTGTAGGCTTATGAGTTGTGTTAGGCTAGGGAGCCTAAGTGTTGAAGGCCAGGAGCCTGCTGTTGTACTTG